>RXPK01000086.1:3027651-3152187 GCA_004143645.1 Protaetia brevitarsis
CGGAAGTTAAACACTTTTTTCATGTTATTCTTTAGTGGTTTTGTATAATTTTTTTTGTCGCATAGCTAGCTGCAGTAGATCGCGAGAAAAAGATGTGCGAGTGGACGAGTGGTCTGAAACCCCCTGTATACTAATTTGTATAATTCTCTAAAGTTGGACGTGATCGAAAATACCTTGAATTTTAGCTGAAACTAGTCCGATTAAAAATAATGCTGTATGGGAAATTGATATTGTTTGAATTGTTTATAAATCAAAAATAGTTATAGATTATCTCCATTATATACAGATAATTTGATATCAGGCACAAAACAAACACAGAAGCAGTTTCATTTAACGTGCTTCAATACAGTTTTGTTTCTATTGGCTATAAATCATCAATTTTCAAACAATAAAATATTCACCTGAATAATATGATTTTATTTCTAACCAAAAGAATTTAAGAGTAGATTTTTAGAAAAATTATTCAAAATGAAATTTAAAAATTGTGTATTGTTAGTAAAACCATATATGCGAATTCATGCATTTAATACTGCTTATAACATTTATAAATAAGTTATCATATAGGAAATTATTAGTTTGCAACCAACTTTATACTTTATTAGCTCATAACTATAAGTAATGACCTTAAACACTCTCATATACATATCGGCCCGTGAACATTTATAAACAGGGGCTAAAGATATGTATAAAACTTCGCCGTAGTTGTCAAATGGTGTGAATCGAAAGCCACACCTACCGCCCTTCACTCCTGCATGCAGTCTCTTCAAATAAACTACAAGCAAGTGGTGGGCATAATCGCATGATCCAAATCGAAGCATCATTCATCATTCATTCATTATGGCAATATATCGTACAACCTTTTTTTTTAAGTCCCAGTAATCATTTCGTTTTGTACATTATTCCTATTCCGAATATCAATGACCTTTTTCTTTCAAAATTTCATCAATTATGTAATTATTTTACCTGTCCCTCACTATAATCGAATCAAACGATCATTCATAATCCAAACGTCACACTCGAATTATCGAATGATGGCCTTTCCGCCATTCCATTATGCCCATCACTACTGCAAGTGACACTATTAATCTGGCACCTATTGATGAATGTAGGTTTCCGCTATTATTAGTTATTCGCACCTCGAGCTTTTATTTATTTTTTTTTTCATTTTTTTACAATCTTCTGCTTATTATAGCTATGTTCGCAGAGGAATCACAAACTAGTCAGAGCCAATCATATATCGTGAAATCAGTCAGAAAAATGTTTCTGACTGATTTCAGTTGATTTGAGCCAATCGAATCGCGTCTGACTAGTTTGTGATTCCTCGCGAATACAGCTTATATTTTGTTTTTTTTTTTAGTTCTTTCTACTTAATTTTTATTTAGTTTTCTTATAGGAATCTCTAGTTTCTTTAACATTTAGGCCCGCTTGCGTGTTAATTATTATATATTTATATTTTTGTTATAGCAAATATAAATTATTATATATTTATAAAATTCCAATATTTCTTCCTACACTGGCATGTCTATTAAACAATCTCCAGTATGGAAAAGAATAAGCAGCACTAAGTTCTGTATGTTAAAAATATTTGCAAAATGTGCACTGTAGCATGTAACATTGTGATTATTATCGGCAAAAGTGTTCCAAGTAACAATCTCTGAAATGGTGTTTACTACGTGAAAACAGACTGTTGAATACCGAACGTGGCCAAGTCGACCGTTGAGAAGGGGTTTTGACACGTCGCACGATTCCCTTAAAAACGATTAGTACGATTTGACAACGTGTTGCTAGTATTTTAATAGTTTAGGTGGGAAGCCGCATTCACTGTGATATTGTTCTAAACCTGCATATTAGTACATATGTAATGATATGGTGTTTAGCATTCTACAAAAAGAGTATTACAAGATATTTGAAACATATGAAAAACAAAATAATTATTAGCAATAAAATTACCATAAGATAAGTGTGATGTGTTTGCTAAATTAATACTGAACAAGTATCGATTAGGAGATGCGGTAGTATAAGCAAGCAAAAATACGTCATTTCATTATATCGTATTTGTGCCTAGTTCGACATCGTGGTTTGTAGTCGGATACGTCACCACGATGTTAAACAAAGATTATTAACAAAGGGAGCAAAATAAAGTTTGGAAACGATAACGATATTATGATTTTGAGCGGACTGAATACTTATAAAAGCTGGGTACGAATGTTTTTTTTTTTTATTATACATGCACTGATAAAAAGGTTTCTTTAAATCAAAGATATATTTCTTTGCTCTTATTAAAAAAAAAAACTATTTCTTTCAGTTAATACATATTTCTTTTAGTCCACACGAATCTCTTTCATTGAAATATCCCATTTTCAATTGAAAGAAATATGCATTAACTGAAGAAAATGGTTCTTTTAAATACGAGCAATGAAATATTTCTTTGATTTAAAGAAACCTTTTTATCTGTGTGATAATTTGCTGCAAAATTCATACAGATTTTTGTTTTATTTTGATACAAACATTTCAAGATAGAAATTCACCGACACATAAATAAAGTTTCATTGGTGTGTGAAAGATGGTATCTGTTAACAGCTATAAATAAATAAATGAGTAAATATGAACTCTGCAGTGGTGTCAGGCTATAACAAAATGCTTCAGTGTAAGGTTCAATTCAATTATCATATTTATTTAACACTGCTGGAATAAGGGAATCTGTGTTATTTTCCTATTTCTATAAAATAAAAACTGCTTTATTTTATAGAAAGCTGTGCTTTGTTACTGTGAATTATAGTTCACTATAATTCGCAGTAGAAAGAAAGTAAGTGCTAAATTGTTGCAAATCCCAAATTTTTAAAACTGAGGAATTTCATTAGACTGGGTACTTCCAACTAGCCACTAGGAAAACCCTAATATATCTTAGTCCAAAGTGTAATATATTTGAGATATTTTAACTTTTAGTAAATTCTGAGTTTCCGGCAAAAATTACCATTAGGTATAACGCTAAAACTTGGTTTTATGGAAATTTAATGCATATTTCCTTAAATAGAGGCAAGTAATTAAAGCCCGAAGTGAGTAAAAAAAGAAGTATAGTACTTAACGACACCGAAAATTTATAATTCTCAAGTTTGTAATATATTTTTTATCTTTTTAAGTGAAACAATTCCAATGTCAAGGTTACACTGAAAACTTCCTAAATTTCTTGCAATTTAACTTAACCAGTTTTTATATTTTCTTCATTAATGTTTTTATTTGGGTACGCCAGTTTTTTTGGTTTTATATTATACAAAATATTTTTACACGTCGGAGTTTTTTTTTTTTTTTCAAATCATTTATAACTTTAACTTCCATATTCCTGAGTGTATAAATAATTTTGAAAAAGAAAAAGATAAAACTGCGAAATGTAAAGAATTATTTATATAATTTACACACAAAAAAAAGCTGGCATACCTAAATAAAAACATTTGATGAAGAACATTTAAAAATTTCCTTATTTTGTACCCTTTGGAAAAGTATTTCACTTGTACCTAAATAATACCACAAAATTCAACATCAACCAGGACAAAGCAATATCAGTATATATATATAGTACGATAACGAAATAGGAACCACTACCTTTTTCTCTCATTCTCATATCTCCTATACGATGAATAACTCAGTAACCTGTTATTAATTTATCAGTACCTAATTTTTTTTTGGCATTAGTCGAGCTTTTCCAGGTCTTGTCTATCTGCTATTCAGTGTGTTCGCAGTGTTAAAGTCTTTTCTGTTACAGTTTATTATTTTTAAGTTTTGTTGTTATTATTTGCTTTACTTTCGTTATTTTTTAGTCCACTCATTACGACTAGGTAATGCAGCGAAGAAAACAATAAAAATGTTATTGTATAATGACTAAATTTTACCAGAAACTCAAAATTTACTAAAAGTTCAAATATCTCAAAATCTATTATAGTTCCTAATGACCTCACCTTCTGACCGCACAAAACTTTCAATCGCTCTCCCAAACACCTTATATATACCTATACCTGTATCAAATTGTTTGCTCCACATTAACGAAAACGAAAGCTTGATAAAGATGGATGCAATAGATATGATACGTATTTTCTAAAAAAATATTGTTAAATTCTAGTTTCGGGGACATCACGAAACAAGCAGCATTGTGAAATAACCGTACCGAGTAATCGCTTTATTGTATGTACCGACTTTACTTTTGGATCATATATCATTACACAGTCACGCTGCAGTTGCATGCATACTTTGTTATGCAATTTTGCGGCCACTTAATTCATCCAGAACTTATACATCTATATCTACATGCATATATCTTATCAAACGTAAACAAAATAAGTTTCACTAGAATTAATATAGTAAATAAATAATGCAATAATAAATAACAAGTAATAGCTATAAAAAAGTAGAAATATGGAGGAACACCTTAATATTATGTTTTAAGAGGCTAAAAAGTAATAATGAAACTAGTTATCAAAGCATATTGTTTCCCAAACATGTTACTGAAGTACTTTTCAGAAATTATATTTAATTCTGAGTATTTGTACTATTACTCCATAAATGTAGTTTAATTAAGGGTTTAATATTTACATCGAAACAGGGTGTGAGATTTAGTTGCAGTATTTAACCGTAAACGGTCTTCCTACATACTGCTTGCTTTTACAGTCAGGAATATAACTCAGAAACGTTACCATTCGTTCTTATTGCCAAGAGATAAAAATAGGCTTTCTCATGTTGTCTGTATATAGATATTCGTAATTCCCTTCGTGTCTGTTAGAGCATTACGCAAAAAACGTGGAATATAATGAAATGGGCTTTCTTTATCTGTTTGTAATAATTCGATAATTGCAGGCAGTGTGCAATGACAATGTGACGAACAGGATGTCTTTAAGTATAAAGCGCTGCGTAGCATTTTCAGTGACCACAACCTGCCATTGGGCATAGGACCTACAGTAACTAAACAGTAACTCAAATTCTGGATACATCAGAAATTGGAACAACTGTCCTGGTTTGGTGCATGCGAATTAGGTCAGAACCAAGAACCTGTAAATTTAGGAAATACTTACGCTGAATTGGGCTCTCTGATTAGTGCGAATGCCGACTGTGTTTAGAAGACGAGGAGATGGGTTGAGCATATTTTCTGCCACCAATAGGCTGCCGCTACAAGAAGCAGGTATGTAACTTCTCTGAAAGTCGATCCTTCTTTAGAAGAGCTAAAAGCAATCTCCTTCAACAAGATACTGCGCTACTTTAAGGGCTTGAACTTATTGGATGGATATTAAGATAAGATCCGTTCTACAAAAGACTAGTGGTCGCAGTAATCGGGACGATTAATTGAACCATACGGATGCTATTCCTCATTAACCATAGATATATCACTCAAATACAAGGTAAAAGAAAAAAATGTCGATTTTCCAATTACTCCCAATCGCTAGCTTGGTGAATCAGCGTAATGGGGATGATATAATGTATGCGTATGCCAAAGTAGGACGAGCGCATAAAATAGAAAATAACCAAAGGTTTCACTCGGGTGATTGGACCTATCCTTTTTTAATAATTTCTGGTATCTCGTTTGGACGATTGCCGATTATAATTTTTCTGTTATTATAAACAAGGTGAAAATGTAGACAAAAAATAAAATGTTGATGGTGGAGCTTCTGTAGGTATATATTTTGTATTTTTGGTAGGGGCTTTATTGCACAGAACACCATATTTCGACTTCATATCGTGCAGTAAACGTCTCCTAAACCCCTCACCACAAACTGCACTAAACTGGACGTACGTTCCGATGGCAAAGCTATCATCATCAGCAGAAACACTGAACTAAATAACTACACTAAAACTACCTTAATTTATACCTAAAAAAGGTCATGGTACAATGATCATGGTCATGGCTGACTGCCCTCATGCTTAAGCAATGAAAAGAAATTAATTTATAAAAAACTGATTAATTACGGTAAAGAATAGACAAACTTTATCTTACTTTCTGTAACAAATATATACATATTACGTATTTTTTATAAACTAAATTTAACTAGTCATGTAAAGGTTTTCTTAAAAAACTGAAATGCTGACTTTGTTCGGAATCTACGTTCCATCAACGTCAATTATTGCACTAGATTTCAATTCAAAAATTGGCTACATTATATTTTTCTAATTCCAAATTTTTCAATATTTTGCTAAACAATAATTTATATATTGCTGTGTTTCATAAGAGGAAAGCTACCAACCATATTGAAATGCAATTACTATTTTATGTACACACCTGTTTGTAAGTCCAGTATAAATTGGATTAATTCACACTAGTAGTCATGGAAGTTGAATATCATTTATCGTCTGACAACTGTACGATAGTCTGGTATCCTAGGTATCTATTTTAATTGAATGGGGAGTGACTCAATGTGATTCGTATAAAGAAAATGTATGAAAATCCTTGGTTACGTGTTGATAGTTGATGAAAAGTGTTAGAAAAAGCTGTGTCAATTCTCATCAAAGATAATGCAATTAAACATATTGCGGTGGTATACTAGTATCGAAGGGGATAAATCACAAATTTGGTGTTTACTATATCTGGGTACTTTGTCTACATGGGAGTGTGCCTGTGTTTGCTGTCCGAGTCTACATCATACATCCTGAATGTAACGAAGGGAGGGTGAATATACGAGCGAATCTGGATTGTCACTACAAAGGAAATCACATTCAGAGGTACTCTGCATTTGTATAAAACCGGAAAACGAGGTATCGGTCAAAACATTCTTAAAATATTATTATTTCGTATGAGATTTAAATTCTGAGCTTTTGTAAGTTGGCAAACGTTGGTTTTCTATTCTCTTATGATAGCGCGGGATATTTTAAAAGTTCCTTTTTGAATTAAAGAATCTAAATTATACTGGATAATTGATAATACTTGTTTGAGTATCTCAAATAACAATACTCACCCCTGAGTAAGAGTCTCATACTTTTTATATATTTCCTGTATAGACTTGCTTAATGAATTATAACATGTTATTAATGATTGCACTGTTTTATTAAAGAAAGTTATTTATTTATTTTCCTTATGCTCGTAAAAAGCATATAGCCGGGAAATCATCAAATTTACAATATATAATAATTCAAAATTTTTTTCAACCAAGCTACAATATATTTTATTATTTTGTGTTTTATTACTATACCTACACATTTTTTTTAATTTCAATGCTTTACGTGACTAAAAATTAAAACATTAAAACTTATGCACTTAACTTCTAGTAAAGGTTTAATTAAATCCATCTTAGGCAACAATTACAAACTACATTTAACAAACCTTAATGCTATATTACAGTAAACAGTATTCAATTATGTATTTATAATTAAACAAAATTTCACACGTTTCGTTTTTTAGTATCAAAGATTGCTTTTCCAATTTTTAAAATAATTACATTTTCGGATATCTTGCCATCTAAATTTTTTTGTGGATAATTTTTGCAATAATCGACAAATTTTGGTGGATTTTTTTGTTGTAAACAAAAATAGTTCTAATGTACCTACAGCTCCTTCCACAAAAAGGTTAACAATCTGAATTGCGATTTTGATTATATATTCTCAGGTTCAACTATACATACAACTGTGTTTATTGGAGGTAATTTTATTCATTCCAGCCGAAGAGTAGGCCACATACGTAATGTTTACTCGTTTTTGATAAATTTATATTTTATGTCCGTTATTCATTTGGTAAATTGTCTGCGAAAGTTGTTTTGACGACCTTGATTTATTATTATTAGTTTTCAAATAAGGGTATCCATTCAGTTTAAGGTGCAACAAGTTTGCGGCAAAAACCACAAAGGGAAGCATTTGTGTTTATCTGATATTCGCCTCTTATAAATATGTATAAACATATTTTCATTGAAATCTCCACAACTAAATACATACAGTTACGGACAAACGTCATACGCTTATTCTTTCATAATAAAATTAATAAAACATTTCAATTAAAATTTTGCATAACTTTAATTTTTTTTATTATCTCTCAATACTTCCTAAATAGTTAGCTTTTTCTTGCTGTTTTACAATACTGAAATATAAACTGGAATTAACTCTTGTCTGCGATTGTATATTTCGACACTAATATTAGGGCTCTTATATTTTTAATAGTAAAAAAAATAGAAGACTGAATAGTTGAAATCAAAGCAGTAGGTGTTGCAGAAATCAAGGCATCCTTATAAATCTGATGATGCCTTCGGTAAATATGGGGATAATTTTGTGTTTCAGCACCATAACTGTCCCGTGCAGGAATCGCAAATTGTGCAAGAATGGATACGTTCCGCAAACATTTATTTAACAAGTATTGACCTGACCTCTAAATAGTCGGACTTAAGTCCTATTGAAAATGTTTGAGCTGCATTAAAGCAGAATATATATTTATACATATATAAGGACTTCATTCCAGAAAATGCAGATAAACTATGAGAAACTTCTAGGTAATCGAAAATAATGGGCACTATAGACATTGGACGCTTCAAGATTGAAAAAATGAATTTATGCAAATGTTATAATTAGATAAAACAATAAAATAAATTTATAGTGAGAATATTTTGTTATTACAGTATCACATGTGTATGTGTATGATACGTTACTAGCAAAGTATGTTTCTGCATTTACTATTGAAAGCTATATATTTTATTTATATTCAAATTCACTTATTGCTAAATGTTACAATTAAAAAAATACGAAAATGAAAGAAAGAAAGTTGTCTATCCACTATATTCCATATTGGCTGTATATATGTGAAATAAGGTATTCTAATAAATCAATAAGAACGTTCAGAAACAGAAAATCTATTTTACTAAGGAATACATAAAAATACTATTTCAACGCGTGCTTGTTTATGTCTTAATAACAAAAACTAAATTATAAAAACTAGAAATCCTGTGTCGGATAAATACACAACGAATCATACATAACATCTGTTTACACTGATAAGCTGCAATAAATGCGCTCGCCACATACATTTTTCGTGTAGGTCGTTAACTTCTTTTTTTGGTAGGAGCTGTACATTATAAAAATTACCACAAAGCTAATAATTTATTTTCACCATTTCCTTTTGCCTTAATCACAGTCTTAGAAATATTAATAGATATAGACCATAAAAAAAAATCGCATGTTGTCAAACCCCCTTGTTTAAAATTGCCGTTTGTTAAATCAGAAAAATGCGCTTTGGTTGAGAATAGCAACAGGTCAGTATTTTCCTGGCCTGCTGTGAAACGATTAACACAATATAGAGAGCTGTATGTAAAATAAAAACAAAAACCGTGTTTGTTTTTCCTCTTAAGGCTGCTTTACAGTTCGCAATTATTTTTATTGCGTGCAATAAAGATTGCATGCAACAGAGATAGCGCATGCGCATTCAATGGATTTTTACAGTTCGCATTTTTTTTTATTGCGTGCAATACAAATAGCGCATGCGCGTTCAATGGATTTCGATCAACTTTGTACAATTTTATTGGTATTGCAGGGAACAGAACTTGTCCTAACATTTCATTGCACGCAAAAAAAAAAAAAACATTGCGAACTGTAAAGCGGCCTTTAAAGAACAACGATAAAATGACATAAGTTGGGTGCTCTGTGGTGCGTATGAAGATTACAAAGAAACAACAAAACTGACGTAAATTTATTTCACAACAAGATGAGAGGAAAATATAAATACTACAAAAAGTGAAGCCTTAGTATAAAGAATTTATATGAGCAAAATACTCCTGCAAGGAGGTTCTATTTAAAGCGGTGAATGCTTGCAGGCTTGTTTAAACAAGTGTAGGTTACTTATTGCATAACGTCAAAACCATGTGAATGGTACTATTTTCACTTAGCGTTAATCTATGTTTTGAGACAAAGTACCGATCTTTGTGGCGAGTGCTGTAGTCACATGCGTAAAATGCCGAAATGTAGTCTTGAAATATTTGTGTATGAAAAAAAAAAGTAAAATTCTAGGGTACATGAAATTGAGCTCGTCATCAACAACATATTACAAATTTGAGATTATAGTTTTTGTATATACTCGTATGTATATGTATAGGTATACGGGTGAAATTTACCTGTTTAAATAAAATTCAAACAAGAATCAGGTTTCATTAAAGTAATATATTAGAGGCTTTGTGTTACGTTTCGGGGCAGTAAACAATGCGTCCCTTCCTCATACCTGTTCAAAAAGTAAATTTAAATTTTAAAAAGTTAATTAACTAAAATTAAGACAAAGACTTAGAGTCGCCTAATGGAAAAAATTAAAACCAGAAAATTGTGGTTTCATGATCACTATTGATGATAGAAGGTATCGTAAATTTTGCGACTACATTTAGTTTTCTTGTATAAAATAATTATAAATAAATAAACACACAGAAAATGTGAACGATATGCAAGAATCGTCCAAGTTTATTTCTATGCCACAGCACGTGTTTCGAATCAATCAATTCACAATACTTTCGGTGAATCATGGTCTGTAGTTACAGATTACAGATGATCTAGTAAAAGCCAGCGGCGGATCTAGGTAATGTTTCAGTAGAGAATCAACTGTATACTGCCCCTGTAGCTTTTTCGCTTTTTTCTATCCCATTTTGCCGTCCCACGGGCGTGTCGCTCGAGACGGTTGCCCCCTTTTGGGGGAATACGGAGCTGGTAAAAGCTACCAAGAGCAACGAGAATGCTGGCTCCATATTTCAGAAACATACGCACAGCCCAGCCATCATACCTTTGCAGCGTTGCTCGTGTATTCTGACAAGACAACGTATTACTGCAATATGCAGAAACTTTCAAGATGAAAATGAAGAATAAGGTACTACTAAAAATAATACGAAAGCCTCAAAGCTCAGATCTACCACAAATAAAGCATATGTGAGATCTTCTGGATCAGGATGAAGAGTGGCAACAAATTAGTGAAAACAGAGAAAACTTCCTTCACCAAATGCCTAGAATTGAGATGATTACTGATTTGAGCCATCAAGAGTGCGAGAAAAATAAATTATGAGATTAGTGATAATTTAAACAATGCTACGTATTTTTTGTTGAACACAAGAACTGCGAAACTATTTACCTTGTTCAAATTTATGATGTTAGTGTATGTACGTACTGTATGTATTCCTCGTGTTGATGATGTTAATATCACAAACCAAACAGTGCGGCGAGCTTAAATCCATAATAGCTGGAATAGTTTTGGTCAAATTTAGTAACTAAAAGAAATATATTAAGCTTATTTATATATGTACATAAAATGTATGCGTATAAGTTTACAATATTTTAAGCGAGTGATATAATATACGTGACCCTCGCATCTGAGGTCACCTTACACGCGAAAAAAACCTTGCCAGATATTTCCGAGATAACGACTGTTAAAATGTCCGGCTTCTAGAATTATATCAAAAATGAAAATCGATATTTTGATACTATAGGTATCTTTCGCATTTGTGGTTACAGTTTTTAGTAGTGTAGGTATATTACAGAACTTGATTCAAAATAATAAGCAGAAGATTTATTATTAGCTGATAAGCGTACGTAAAATTACTTTCGTCGCTGTTCTCATGAAATAAATGTGGAAATATCCGCTAATGGCATTAAACTAAATGAGTAAAATTCCCCAACATACAGCTAAAACCGAATCAACCCCAAACACTAGATACATCGTGAACTACCGGCATCCCAAAAATCGGGAGTGGGGACGTAATATCTATTGCTTGAGTAGGTGAATAAGCAGCAGTCAAATAGGAACTGGGTAGGGCGGCAGATACGTTACCGTTAGGCGGGCGTATTCATGCCATTATTACATCCACTTATTGGTGTACTTTTGCTATAATTAGTTATGTCGTGTATTGATTGTACATTTTTATTTAAGCACTTGTTTGGTTGGAACTAATATTGTTTTCTCTATTTCTTCCCTTTCACTTATTTTATAAATTCTAATCACAATTTAGCCGGAGATATTTTCATTACTTGAAACTTATTTTAATTTCCATTTTCGAAACCCTTTTGCTTTTCATTAAAAAACAATTTCAAACAAACACCAATTACTGTGCTGACGTTTCCTGAAAATATCAGGGGCAATTACTAGCAGAAGTAGGTATTCAAGTATTACTTGAAAAAACAAATCGTCGCTTCAGCCAGCATAAGAGCAGCGCGCTTCGGAAATATTCGGGTGTTCGCATTTAGAATAGGTATCAAATAGTTCCGGAAAAAGTCATGACCCTTTCTTGAGTTAGATAGGTTCTTTTCGACAATATGTCAAAAATATATATTATGTACAATTTCAAATGAAAAAAATTGTTATCATTTATGGCACAATTATATTAGTTTTCACAGTAACGTTGTTGCATTAATATGTTGACTAGTTTAAAATGCAACATTTTGGTGTAAACAAATTACTTATAAGAAAAATGGGTTGGAGAAAGTTCACTACAGTGCGAGGGTCTTTTTTGTCGGCTGGTATTAGCCGTTTATTGGCTCTAACCTAAATCCCGTTGCAATTTACACCGAACAGTCTGGGCGGCCTACTTTCCGCCCAGACTGTTCGGTGTTTCGGCGACGGACGACATATGTACACTTCTCACAGGAAAAATCGGGACACCAGCAATTCAGAATTAAAATTTCTTGATTGTAAATGCCACTTTCGGAGGACGTATTCACTTATCACAGCCATAAATCACTTAATTATGTATATTACTGCAATCAAAGGTAACGACTAGAAATTTAAACAGAAAAATAAATATCTAGAGAGAAAAAGGTTTATGTTTAAAATAAACAAATCTGAGTTTCGGTGGCGGCGTTTCCTTTAGAAATACCAAAGAAAAAAAAATACATAACAACAAAAAAGAACTCTTGAATAGACGGCTTCATTTAGAAATATATATGTATTTAACTTGTTTGATGTTATGTAGAGATAATTCTTTTTTAAGAAAACATGTTGTGATGAGATTTTATTATTTAATATTATGTTACTTGTTAATGCTGCTTTGATATTAATTACTTACTTCGATTTATGCTAGCGAGTATTACTTTAGCAATAGACAATATGTCAGTCAGCCTCCTCAGTTTTGGGATAATGTGATTTTCACAGATTTATTGACTACACTATTATTGATGTATTAATTACCATTGCTGTTTAATATTCTTAAATATTGTATTACCATAAAGTTACCCTCTATCTATAAAAGAATACCAAAACCAGGTTTAAGATTATTTATAAAATTCTTAAATAAAGCAATTAAGTTCGCAAAGCAATTATTTATTTTTTATTAAACGGAGGGTTCATCCGTTTATTGTATTTTCAGGAAATATATTTTAGCTATCGCCTGTGTAATCTGACGTCGTTGATCTATTTTCTTGAGATACGGCCAACACTGGCTCTCTTTACAAAAGGACAGGTTTATTAACAATTATTTAAAATATTATTGGATTTATAATACATAATAAACATTGTAAGAAAGCATATTGTTCGTCAATCTCAGTTAGTGCTAAAATATTTATTTTTGAATTTGATACATTTAATACTTTTTCGTTGCTACTGCTTGACGCTGTGTTACAGATTAAAAGTGTTAGCTATATTTCAATAAAATACAACGACATTGGATTACACAGGCGATAGTTAAGATATATTTCTTGAAAATACAATAACGGAGGGTTAATAAAAATAAATAATTTCTTTGCGAAATTAATTGCTGTAAAAATGTTATAAATAATCTTAAACTGTTTTTGGTAATTTTTTAAAACATATAAAAATATGTATGTAGTAATACAATATTTAAGAATACTAAACAACAACAATAATGAATATATCATTAATAGTGTAATTAATCAATGTGAAAATCAAATTGTTCAAAAACTCAGGAGGCTGACATATTGTCTATTGCTAAAGCAATACTCGCGAGCATAAATCAAACTAAGTAACTAATGTCATAGTAATAAGTAATATAATTTTAAAATCCCATCGCCATATGTTTTCTTAAAAAAAGAATTATCTCTACATAACATCAAACAAGTTAAATACATATATGTGTATTTCTAAATGGTGCCGTCTACTCAAAAGGCCTTTTATTTGTTAGGTATTTTTTTGCATTAATATTTCCGTATTCGGTATTTCTAAGGAAACACCGCCACCGAAATTCTAATGTGTTTATTTAATGTATAAATCTTTTTCTCTATATATATTTATATTTCTGTTTAAATTTTTAGTCTTTATCTTTGATCGCAATAATACACACAAGAAAGTGATTTATGGCTTTGATAAGTGCATATATCCTCTGAAAGCTGCATTTACACCCAAGAAATTTTAAAGTTCATGATTGCTAGTGTCCCGATTTTTCCTGTGAGAAGTGTACATGCCCGGAAAGATTGGGGAGATGTTGCCGCAGCTAAATGGTAACACTTCTTTCGATCCTCTTCCTTCTTCCGTCTTGAGGTCATGGTAAGATTTAATTAAGGGGGTCGGTGCTCATTGTTATTTCCTATGAAAAACTGTATTCCTTTTTTTGGAATCCACTCGATCAAATTGATTCAAATTTTCCGTACTTTTTATTTGATATCTAAAGGTAACTTATAGGTGAGGATTTCAAAAATCTTTTGAAAAATAGATGTTTTCTTTTTTAAATTAATTTTTTTTTTTCTGGCCCCGCCGAATAAAATTTTGAAAAGTTGTCAGTCTTAATTAAACCTAGTGCGCTTATGTAATACATGATAAAAAAAGAAAAATGACAATACGTTAATTAACAGCTGAGAAAAAGGAACATAAAGAATACAGTTTTTCCTATTAAATAACAATAAGTATCGACACCCTTAAGCTTTTTTTTTAATGTAACCGCTCCCTGTGGCTTTTGTGATCATAGTCTCTTTTAGAGTTATTATGTTCCCAATAATTTTCCATCTTTTTTTATTTTATTTTTTTATCAAAACGTTATAAATTTGTTGTCATAGAATCAGGAAGTTATACAATTCAATTTAAATGAAAAATAACAAAGTGTTAATGAACCAGCCTTGCAACTAGAATTGTTTGATATAAAAAAGTAAGTAAAATGACACAAACCTTATAAATACAAACACATATGACACAAAGTGTCGACAAAGCCGACAGTGAATGCCACAAGAAGTGCTGTAACTACACTGGCACTAGTTCCAATTTGTTTATTTTAATGTGACGATTTGTTAAGGGATCCGGGCCACCAGGTGGCACTAAATGCAAAATACAATAAACTACGTGCTTTTGATAGCTATTCACTTTATTATTATTGTTTTGTTGTTTTGGTTCTGAGAGCCCACATAATGTTGAATTACCATTTTGCCATTTTCGAACTTGTTTTTTGAAAGTAAATTATTATTATTTGACTCATGGAAGTCTTTCTTTCTATAATTCATCTTTTAGTTTCGTTTAAAATTTCTTTTTTTTTAGATAAGTTGGGGGGAGTAGTGTTTATCATTAGGTTAATTATTTTGTATTTAGCATTTGATATAAGCCACGTGTGCATTCAGTAGTAAAGAGGTTTTTACAAACCTTTTTTTAGCACGGATAAGTTAGAAAATCTAAATGTTTGTATTAAAAGTAAGTGAGTTTATGAGTTGCTTTATACATGAGGCGTTGTTGCATATCAGTAATGAGTTGCACCCACCGAATGTCCTCCAAACATTCGTTTCTCAATCAACAGAGAGCACATCACCAACAGCTAAATTAAATATTAATATGGAATTTTATATAATGCGTTTACTGTACATTATTCTAGATGTTGAAAAATCTCCGCTACTGCTTAAAGAAGTCTTGATATGTTCCTGATCTAATTTTGCTGTGGACCGATAAGAGCTTTGTAGGGGTGCGTAATGAAGGTTTGTTTGCGTTTCTTTTTAAAAAATTTGTTTTAATGAGATAGACATAAAAAAGTAATTCAAGTATAGATAAAAATTAAAATTGTTGTGTATTCATAGATATGTAACGGATAAGTTCATATACTCCTTAGGAAGATGGAACAAGCAAAACAAATAAAAGATCTGACCGTCACAATTTTTTTACTATAATTTGGGGAGTTAAGTTTCGTTAGTGAGTTACTATATTTCATATGAATTTTTTTGAAAGCGTGTCTTTTTACCAATAGATAATGATAGTGAGGTATTGATTTTAGAAACAATGTTTTTTCTGTTGCGGACATTTAACTTTATTATTCGTTTTCCTTTCGTCTTCTTTATATAAGTAATTTAACTTAATATTTAATAATCCAGAATGTAAAAATACTTTGACTAAGTAAGGGTAAATAGATATATTTTAACATTTTCCATGGTCGGGTGTTTACATATTTCTACGATCTTATCTCAAAATCGCAAACAAAATAATAGCTGGCGGTGTCTATTGCCGGCAGCCTAAAAGAAATATCTAAATTCTTTTCATTAATTTTGTTGAATAGAGCCGGATGTTACAAATTATCCCGTAAAAATTGTGTTCGCATCATATTTGTCTTTACTACCAAGGTGCACGAAAACTTTTTTCTCTTGCTGTACCAAGACCGATCTAGCCGTGCTATCACACCTAATGCGAGAGGGTCGACTCGTATGTACCCAATCATGGTAGTAGCCTTATATGCATAATATGCGATTTAAGATACATATACATATTCATATTTCAACAAATTTTTAGTTAAATAATTAATTAAAAGGTAATAAATATGTCAAAAGAGATGCAAGGTTTTGTATTAATCAATTTAATAGCAGCTGTTATAGAAATATAATAAAAGATATAACCCACAACACAAATTACGATCGTAGGCAGTCTCAAATCCTGTAACTAGGTCAAAACTAGTTAGGGACTGCAAACAATCCCTCAATGCACTGGCACGAGACTACACGGTGTCCCTGATTTGGATGCCGGGACATGAGGATATAAAGGGCAACGTAATAGCCGATGAACTAGCCAAGGAGGGCTCTAAGAGACCCTTCATGGGTCCAGAGCCCATATGTGGGATTACTAAGGATTCCGCAAGAAGGGAGATCTGGACCTGGTTAGATAAAGAAAGTACAAAGAAATGGAGGTGGACTGAAGGTCAACTCCATACCAAAACGCTGATAGGGGATGGGGATGGTAGTTTCTCTGATAACCTACCCAAGCGTAGTAAGAAAGAAGTTAAAACCATTACTGGGTGGGTAACTGGACACTGTCCTCTGAAAAAGCATCTATACACACAGGCCGTGTAAGCGAACGTGGTGTAGAAGATGCGAAACTACAGGAGGAAACGAGTTTACATGTAATCTGCACATGTGAGGAACTAAGGTACTCAGGCAGAAATATTTCGGGAGAGATCTATGGAGCCCTCGAAGGTCTCAAGTTTCCACTGGGTAAGATACTGGGTTTATAGAGAACACAAGCTGCTCAGAGTGGATAAGAGAATCAATAGGGATGGTACAATGAGCACCAAGCTCAAGTGCCCAGACATCAAGTGCCCACCCTAACTTGAATGAATGAAAATACGATCGTATTTCTAGGAAATATAAAATATATTAGAGTGCCATATTTCTGTTAAGAATAAAATTAATTTCCCTCAGTGTATAAGAGTGACGTCTTGCATAGTAATTGTCTCCCTCCAACAAACATTACAATTTAATGCAGTTCCTATAAATACCTTTTGTTAAAAAATGAATCGTTTAGCATCATAACGTACGTTGATTCAAATAAAGTACGCACCATTGCTTCTTTACCTCAGTCTTTTCCATTGACCTTTCAAAATAGGTTAAATTGAAAAAAAAAGATATTATGTCATTTAATCTCACTTTTGCTGATTCAGTGCATACTTTAAAAATTATGTGGACCTCCTGGCGGATGATTTAAAAAGTTGACATGTGTCAAAACAAATTTTTCGGTTGTCACACATGCTGAACCTATCCCGATTCCCATAAAAAGGTTGTTCGCGTCGCATGAACTATTTGCACTATTACGCACTTTTGTGTGCAAAAGTTCTTAAAGTGCATAATAGTGCAAATAGTTTATGCGACGCGAACAAACTTATAAAAATAATTTAATGTTTAAAAACATGTTGCAACATTTATATTCTAAGAAGCAGCCTGTTAAATAATCCTCAGTAGGTAGTAAATAATGATACCTTTTCGATGTAAAAAGCATTTGAAAGTGAAAAGAGGTAGGTAAACAATAAATCCATAATCTCGTCACAACATTGTTCTACAAAACATAACTTGTGAAGCTTAGAAGATCCAGAAATTCTAAATTGGTGAATATAAACCGAAAACAATTGATTTAATATATATAATCATCTTACGTGAAGATATATTGATAAACATTCATGGATCCGTGAATGTAAATACGTTTATCTAAATATTAATTTAAAAGTGTAAATTATTTATGAAGAGGATGACCCAGACTGTAGTATAACAAACAGTATCTACAATACATTATTCATACGCATTGAATTATATGAACGTATGTATTTCTTACGAGTATACCTTTGTACAGGCACGCATGTAGAGTTGTACTTCGAAAGATTTAACAATGTATGAAATTCTAAAACTGGCGTATTGCAATTTCACTAAATGAATAACAATGATTACAATTAATGTTTAATAATTAATAATATTGGTTGTTTTGTTATAGAAGTACATCATCTTCTACAAAAGAAATCCGAAATTATTATCTTGCTATACAATTCTCCAATTATACTAAAAATACTATATCATGGCACCTACTGCCTTAACATAATTAACATAACACCAGCTTATAACCTTATAATTTTGTTATTTTTGTATTTATGAAGTGAAATTATAAAAAATCGATTATCTATAAAGATGCTGTTAAAATTTTCTCTAAAACTCTATACTTTTAAAGATCTCTAAGAGACTCCTTCATATCTCTTTATCAAGATAACACCTAAATGGCAGGGCTAGTCATGTAAGAAACTCAGCAAGACCTTCGCAAATGTACAGCTCGTTCCAAAAAAGTTAACACCTACATCGAAAATGTGAGGCGAGCGCATTTAGAACGAACTGTAGCTTTTACTACGGTCACTATATATATAAAGGATTATATAACGAAACCTAACCCAATGGTAAGTTTCGTCAACGGTGGTTATCCTTTTAGAATATATAACCAAAATCACGACACAGGTCGTTCACTTTTTTTTGGGAGGAACTGTACATACTTCTTCTGATTCTAGATGAATCATATAATTTAATATATCGCACGGTAAAAATAATGGGGTATGCTTACAGCCATATGAAAGTTACGTCACATAGGAGCATAAATAGCGCCACATATATAATTATTATTATATTAAAATCGATTTCGGCCGTGTTAATGCGTAAGGTAAGTTTAGAAAATCCGGACGGAGTTACGGAACATTAAAAGCGTTAAAGTGTTTTCACGATTAATGTTTTTCTAGAAAAACCACGAAAACACTTTGTAAACATACACGAAATTCGCCACAATCGTAGAAATAAACACGAGCGCTACTAGATGGCGACAAAATAGATAATGTGAATTTCAACTTAAAACGGGCCTTTTCAAAACAAAGCTGCATTTCAATTAAATTAATTGATAGTTGTGAATAATTTGGATTTTAACATTTTGCTATTTACCATACATGTATTTTATTGTTTTCGATACGCTCCTTAATGACGTCATCTCACCGGCCTTGACGAATTTGAGATTCAAAATGAGCATACCGTATTATTTGTACCGTGATATATGGGTTCGTCAACAGAAAAGCTGTTTTTACGAAACCCTAATTGAGTTTTCTCTATTTCATATAAAACCGTCTTTTCAAGTTTTCCGGGGACACTTAGAAAATACTGGTCGTAATATCACATTTATTGAGTGAATTGTTATCATAAACGAAATGTTATCATAAAATATTTTACAATCGTTGATTAAGCAATAACAAATTTATTAATGAAATAAATTCGTTTTCATTAATATAACAAATCATTATTTTTGTTAATAATATGAATATGAACGAATATACATTGTTATTTTTAAGTAAAATTTTCATAAAAAATATTCACCATACGAACGTAATAAAGTATTAAATGATACTCTCTCCGTTATTTTAATGGTTTGCAATTTATTGCAAGAATGAAGAGATAATATAACTTGATGAAAAGTGCACGTCATGTTACCTAACGCATTTATTAAAAACATGTCATTTTCATTTTTCATTCAAATTAGGCTGGGCACTTGAGCTAGGTGCTCATTGTACCATCCCTATTGATTCTCTTATTTCCACTCGTTCTCTATAAAGCCCAGTATCTTGCCCAGTGGAAACTTGAGGATCTTCGAGGGCTCCAATAGATCTCTCCCGAAATATTTCTGCCTGAGTACCTTCAGTTCCTCACATGTGCAGGTTACATGTAAACTCGTTTCTTGCTGTAGTTCGCATCTTCTACACCACGGTTCGCTTACACGGCCTGTGTTGTATAGATGCTTTTTCAGAGGACAGTGTCCAGTTACCAACCCAGTAATGGTTTATTTATTAAAAACATGTATAAAAGAAGATAACGAATAGAAATCATTGAAGTGCAGTTATTCACATTTGTATAATGACATATTCACAGGTTTAATGAAAACGTTCATTATATCAATAAAGTATCAAAAAAAGGAAGTATTTGTCTTGCGCCGTAATATTTCGAATGCACGTGTTGAATCACGTGCCTCTGCACTGAGAAAAATACTATAATACAAACAAACAACATTCATTGAGTGAATTTTCATCGACGGAACGTAATGTACCATTGTTATGATAAAATATTACTTACAATTTTTAATTAACTAAGATTCATTAGTGAAATAAATTAGCTTTCATTATTATAATAACTCATTGGGCATTAGTCCATGGATAATATTTGTTATGGTAACCATCTAATTATATTTTCATGCATTCAATAAATAATTTTGAATTTTTTAATATGAACGAATATATATAGTTATTTTTACGTAGTTTTCATAAAATTATTCACGATATGAACACAATACCCAAGCTTAGGTGAAATTGCTGCCTATACCAGCTGGTCTACATCAGCAGTTGACTTCTACTTACGTTGATAATAACGCTTTACTCTTAAAAATTTTTTTCGTAGAAGTATGGTCATGAACGGTCGTCTAAACTAAAGACATATATAAATTTATAACGGAGTAAATTTTTAGATAAAACAAATTAGCAACAGTGTCAATATTAGACTTAGTATCCAGAAAGCACCAATCAACCGAGTAGTAGAGAACTTCAGAGTGAAGTCTTCCAAAAACAGCTTTTATGAAGTTGTACCTTTTGTTATATTGCCGGGAGGAGTTAAGTGGTGCAGAATTGTGAATCAAACCAATTGAAAAACTCTGGAACCAATGTGCATAAATCACGGTGTATATTAAAGTTAAAATCAAAATTACTTAGTATTAAGTCCAGAATATGTTGGTTTGAGTAAGAGAGTTATATTGTAATAAGAGTAAGGATTCGATACACGATAATAAACTTTTATATTTATTATCATATGATCAGAGTTCAGAGAGAGAATACTAAAATCTCTAATAATTAATACAGGCTCATCCAAAAGGTAAGTTTCTAGCAAGTAAAGAAATTTTTAAACACGCAGTGGTTTGTATCGGAAGGAATGTACAGCACAATGGAGAAACAAGAAATACCATTTAAATTAATTCTATGAATAGAATATCAAATAAAAGTAAAGCAGATTTTAGTGATGTGGTTATGGTATGAACTTTATCGTAGACGAGCAATCAAAAGTATCATACTGTTCCAGGGTCTTAAACGGAATGTTTTCTTCTAAGTTTAATATCTCTGCTTCTATTCAGTGGAATTCCGTAGCCTTACTTTACTCAGAAATAATTTCTATATATTTACCGCAAAAAAGTTTCTTTTATTGAAGTAATTAAGTTTTAATGGCCTCTAAGAGAGCTGTCAATGTCGTCAAAATGTTGTCATCTTTCAGTACCATTTTTTGTGAACCTAATTGATAGATTCATTTTTCTTTTATTCTATTTCCTCAAACCAGTTTTGTATTTGCAGCCTATGATGTTTTTTTAATGCATTTACCGCTCAAATTACCAACCTCCAAAGTTAGCGTTTAGATCTCTCTTTGCTTTTTCAACTTTATTTTTTTCTTTGGCATATTACAGTAGTTGCAATATAAATACCACCTGCAGTATCATACTAATTCAATTAATAATTCTTTACACCTATTTCTACTATTAACTCCTGCCATCAACTGTATTCTTGCCCTCCACATCAACTAAAGATCGTCAGGTCAACACTCTATACGAAAGTAATGAATGAAATTATACATGGTAAAATATTCTCAATGATTTGTGGTCAATTGTGACTTTAGTATTTTAACCAAATTTTGTACTTAATTCTTTAATACATACGTATTTTTCAGTGGGAATGATTTGTTGAGAATTAACTTTGATTCCTTCTGAGCTATAGTGTACGTTCGATACTGTTCAACTTGAATTCAATAGAAACTTTTTTTTTGCACTTAAATATAAATTATTTTGGGTAAAATAATTGCTCACTGATAAATATGAGTTGGTGTTTGAGCTGATGGATTGTTTAAATCTTGTCGTCATCAAGGAAAAGAACTGTGATTTTCTAATTCTATAGTTGGCTATAAAATATGTATATATCTCTCGCGTAAATTATCTATTCGTTTGTTCTGTATAATACGGTGTATACACCATACTGTATAATAGGCATATACTAGCTTTTCCGGAGGATGGGGTACAGGTACATATATACCTTGGAACCTATATTTAAATGTAATTTAAATGGCAATTTATGAGCATGAGAATTTTTGAAAAGAATTTGTAATTTTGAATATGAATGTCACGTTATGTTCTTTGATACCATTTCATTTACACATTGTCACATGTGTCTGTTTTACATTTGTTGTGCAATAAGAAAAGACGTATCATCCGCGGACATTACAGAATTTGCTAGTTGAAAAGCATTTACATACACGATATAACGCAATGATCTAAGCACATTACCTTAGCCCCTCATATTAAATTTAAACAGTTAGATGTTTTTCCCTTCATGTAAACACAATGTGGTCTATCTCTTTAGTAGTTAGGATACCATAAACAAAATCCCTAATACCATAACGCTCCAACTTACTAAGCAAAGGACTACAAAAAGGATGTCTACTATTGATATAAGTTGGTAATTTTAGATCAGGGTATGTGAACATCTTACGACATAATAAACAAACATCTTAGCTACTTTAAGTTTTTTTAATAAAGGCTCCATCAAGAAAAGACTCGTTTATTACACTTGCTAATGATAAAGCAACCTCATTAACACAATATTTTAATAAATGCGTATTCATATTGTCATAATCACACGAGTAAGTATATTTTACATTCAAAATCGTTGGTATGTATGTATGTATGGAAATACTTAAAAAATTGAATCATCAGAATAGACTGGCTAATTTTGTTTATATAAAGTAGCTCTGTATAGGTATAATATTAAATCTCAGGTTCGAAGATTCGAACTTTATAATGCTTATGTAGTTTTCGAGTAAATAAGTGTTAAAGAATAAAACAAAAGACAATCATTTTCGCTAACCTACTACATATTGATATTCTTTTTTTAGTTCATAGTATATTGTAATGGTTGTCGATGGTGAATATCTGCAATTGTTTGACGATCCTAGACGTCCCCAAGTAAGCCAAAAATATAAGTAAATACTTTAATATTGTTTCTTTATACCAAGAGCGCACTCGATTGCCGTAAAATGATAAAAGAAGGATGAAAATATGATTTCTATTAATTAACAAAGTCGAGAAATACGAAATGTTGTCTTATTATTTCCCTTTTCACTAATCCAAATGTAATGTTGGATTTAATATTACTTTAACAAACTTCATAAATAACGTGAGAAAAAGAATAGCAGGTTCAATTTAATTCGGCTGAACTATGACAATTCGTCGAACGTTAATGAATCAGTGCTGCGGCATCGTGCGTAGCTATGCCTACAGTTGTCGACGTTTCACCCGGTATGTTGCTCTTTCGGGGCACCCATGGTTTTTTCATAAAATACATCTACTACAGACCCAAACAATATATACAAATTGCAACTTGATACAGGGGGTTATAACATAGTGAAATAAAAGGATATAGTTTGTGTAATAATACAGATATAATAATGGACGATCCAATTCGAGTTTCATATATTGGCTACTTTATAAATTACACAGTTGTCATTAATGTCGCGTGTTCAACACATCCAATGTTAGTTTGAAACAACCCATTTAAGAAATGGATCGCTTAACTATCGCTGAAAGCGTTAAAATTGTTTAATTGTTCTATGGCAATAACAATTCCGGATGAACTACGCATCGACTTTTACACTGAAAAAACCAAATTAATAAACATCGTTTATTGAGTTGGGTTTATTAAAATAAGAAAAAAATATATTGTATGGATAATTTTTTTTATTATATTGAACAATTGACGTTGAAAAGTAAGTTTATCGTATTAACAAAATAAAGTTTATTACTTATTAGAAAAAGAAATTATTAAGTAGTTTGTTAATTTAAAGTAGTATGTTCTTAATTTAATTAAATATTTTATTATTTCTGTGAGGTATAATGTATTTTTAATACTGAGTTAATTGTATTAATAAATGAATTTATAACGGTATTGATTGTTTCCAATCATTTCACTTTAACACATACTATGTTTTACGCTTTCTCTGCAGGTATAGCGTATGCAATTGTTAAAATTGTTTCTTCAGAACTTCAGATTCACATTCTACATAGTCCCTTCTTCCCAGACATAAATGCATCTCTTCTGCAAGGTATTTTATCTGTTTGCATTCATAAAAGTAGTGTGTTTAGTGTTATTTCAAGCAAAATTAAGGTATTTAGTACGCTCCCTTTTCTTTCATTTCTTAATCTCACTTGAAAACCTCTTAAATACATAATTATTATTAGATATTCAAATTACCTAACCTAGCTTTATATGTAATGAACAATAAGTGGATATCCAATATTTGACATTTTGCGTATGTGTGAACGTTAAAGTAGGTGTAATAAGCTTTATTTTATGTGTAACACTAATTTTACCGAGCTTAATACATTAGTCAGATATTTCAAACATATGCATAACCTAAATACAAATATAGTGTTTTAGTATTTTATAGAAAACGATTGTCATCACGGTTAGAAAAGCAGATAGTTAATAGATTTCTGACGGAAAAGTTGGTAATTTGAGATTACTATAGCTACAACTAGGTACTTTAATATAAAACTCTTAACATATTTTAGGAATTTTATCGGATGGTAAAAAAAGACAAAATTTATAAGTAATAAATTTGCGGATATGCAAAACTGATAAGGAGAATTCCAAAACAAAAATATTGCAAATAATTTGGTATGTATTATGTATATGTACACTCTTTTCTCAAATATTACTTATTATCTATTTGGTGTTTCAGATTTTGAAGACAGGACAGAAGCCATACGGTCGTTAAGATTTGATAACTTATTACCCAGCGAATTGGATAGCTTGTGCTTGTACGAACTAAAGACTAAATTTAAAAGTTTACCAAATAGTATAACCGGATTTCGAAAATGTGCTGTTAGGGTGAAAGACTTGGACCTCTTACACTAACTGCATATTTTCGAAATCTGTTTATATTATTGGGCAGACTAGTAATAAATAGCTATAATATATAATTCATGCACTGTACCACGGTTAGCAATATGATAATCCAGCTTATATATAATATGAACTTATTTCATTGTATCAAAAACTTCTTTAATCGCTTCAATGTATACCGATTTTTAAAGCAATAATTTATGTTTATTATATTCATAATCAAGTGAATAATAAATTTATTGTATCAACAATTTTCTTTATTGTATAGATGAACCTATATATTTATTAATATAATAAACGCACATAAGGTAAAGTCAGGTAAGTGTGTAACCGGGGCAAGTGTGTAGTTTCTTTATATTTATTTTTAGAATTGAAATACGGACATCCTCTTGTTATAATACTAATGTACTAAACTTCATACTAGTTTTACAAACAAAAGATCCTGTGAATATATCATACCTTATTAAACAGGCATCAGTTTAGTATTACACTCTTGGCCGAACTAAAGGATAATGCTATTAATATACAAAATGCGGAACGATTACACACTTGCCTCATTTTGCTGGGTAAGTGTGTAGTATTGACAGTGTTTAAAATTTATTTTTTTTTGCTAGTAAACCGTTGATAATTATAAAAGGTGTATCTATTGAAGGCTTTCAACTGAGCATATATTACGTACTTCTATGTGTAAAATTTATCAAAATGTCTTATTATGTGAACAGTGTTACATTTTCTTCGCACTATGCAATTTTTACTACACACTTACCTGACTTTACCTTACATTGTATTGATAAAAGTGTTCGTTGGATGAATTTTAATAAAATAATTATTGAATTGTGGTATTATATTTTGAACTTCCCGCGTGTTGGCGCGTGGAGCTACCTTCACTTTATGCGAATAATAGGCTAGTTTTAGAGAATAGACGCTAGTGCTTATGCGTGACCATGTTCGGCATGGCGGTTATGTTATATCGCTATGTACTCCCGATATACTAATATACCATTAACTTCTACGTCTTGTTTTATTAAAATTAAAGTGATACACCCTCTGCCTCCTACAGAATTAATGTACTTTTTTATTATTTTTGTGTATATTTTTCGTTGAGTGTACGAACGTCCTACTGAATGAGCAGTTCGCTACGTAGCGAAACATTTTCAAAAAAAACTACGATCGGCCCAAGGGCTGTCAACTATGGATAGCCTGTGCATCATCATGAGAGAATATTGCTGCTGTGTGTGATAGTGTGACTGAAGACTAAGAATTATCGGTTTATTACCGTTCGCAAGAAGTCGATGTTGATTTATTTTCTCAAATGAGAGATTTACAACCCTCCGGTGTGTTAATAAACAAAATTGCTGTATATGGGATGAGGAAAATCCTCACGTAATGCACCATTGCCTGCCCAGAGTTTGTGTATGTGATACCAGGACCGCCGGCTAAACTTGGAGTGAATTGCACAAGTGTAGCAAATCGTTCCTCTCATCTCACATAGACTGAATGAGGGCTATATTGAACTGATTTAAATTGAAAAGATCGATGTGGGGATAACATTTTGTAGTTGTTAGACAAGGGTACAGAATAGCGGTGAATGCTTGCCATTAGGCAGCGGTAGCATATGGTTAGGAGATGGTATATCGAAGCATAATCACTAATCTGATACACAACCGTCCAGCAGAATAGCATGCGTTTCTTGACTTTGTTAGCTGACAGAAATCATTCTTTTTTTTATCATATTATTGCAATCGACAGGTCGAAAGTGCGCTCTTGGTATAGGTTAAACAGGTTAAACTAAAAGGCTCCTCTCTGAAAAATATTGGCCTCCAACATCGAAGTTAGCATGTGATAAATGCAAAATTTCAATATAGTGATTACGTGATTTTGGTTTTCGCGTGAGTTTTTCTAGTTTCAAATTCCGAATCGTTCTGGTCTCAATTTGGTTTGAATGTGCGACAACTTAAGAATATGAGTAATAATACATTATCTTAATTGCACTACCTATAGTCCAATGTATTTTTTATATCTTCTGGTTTACAGATTGAGAAAAAAAATGTTCAGTCAACAAATTCCTAGTTCACCCAGCCGCTTTTAGTGACTGCTGGTGAGCAATGGTTTGTAAACATTTGTCCAACATTCCAAAATTATTAAACGTTAGATGTTAATTTAATCACCATAGCAGTTTAAATTAATGTGTAGTTAATGTTCTTATCAACAGCCTGAAACTGTTCAGAGAATATGTTGCGGTTTGTTGTGTGAATAATGTCCACTTTTGTGAGGCTACTTCAGTACATTCATATGGTTGGTATCGTTATAAATGTTAATTGAAACATGTTTGAATCGGACACTAAAACAAGAAAATTGTTGAATTAACCAAAAAGCATGTATATTCTATCAAAAATAATTACGTTCTGTGAATTATTCCGCATGGAATGAGCAGTAGAAGAGCTAAATTACAATCTCAGCACATTAATAATTTTTAGTAATCTAACTTTTCGAATACTATTATTCTCGATAGCACCTACACGTTTACGGAAGGTCTAATTTATTTAGATGATTCATATGAAGCTCAACACTTTTTTGTTTTGGTGAACTGCCAAAAATTATATTCCACATCATTTCTGCCTATTCCATAACAAACTGCATTTTTAATTTACATTTTGATTGTTTGATTTACGTTATCCTTTTTAATTTCTTCGAACTGGATATTGCTATCTCGAAACTGATATGGAAAATTTGTTTTGATTTCGCAAATTTATTCGAATGATATGCGAATTTTTAAGATTTAGTTTTACAAAATATCTATTTTATTAGAATTCAACTAAATTATTGGGTGCTAATATAACATGTTTATTTTTATGTTGCGGCGTATAGGAATAAAAAGAAGTAATATGTATATCATATATCTATTTATTACATTATTAATAATCAATATATTATTTTAGCTTGCATTGTTGGTTTACACATTCTTGAGTCAATCTAACGCTCAGACCCCAGAGTAGCTGCACTAAAATGTTTTCTTTCGTTCACGATTTTTGTAGCTTATTGAGCGATATTAATCAATATCCGTATTTTACAGGTTACAGTCAGATAAACTAATGAAATCGGCCCTTGAATAGATTTAGCAATTTTTTCCCTTAAAGTAGCCTTATATATAGTACTGAATCTCAGCAAGTTTTAACTTTGTAATGCGCGTACATTATAATTGAAAATATATGATTTGGAAATTATAGTTAACTGAAAAAGTTTGTTTTAAATTGGAGTTATAGTAAAGAAAAATGTATATTTGAAAGATTTGCAATATCTTGTCTATCGTTAACGGAGTTATGTTTTTTTTTAAATTTAATCATTTAATGTTTTAGTTTGGTCATAATTAAAAATTATTCGCATTGTTTATGTGTTTTGTGAGGGTTGTATCTGTATTAGAATATCTTGACTATTAATACGATCTGATAGGTGTTGCATTGTTTGTCCTACGTATACTCCATCGCAGTTATTACATGGTATACTGGATACTATATGTATCAAAGTGGGATCTTTAAAGTTTTGGGAAAAAAAATGAAATGATTGTGGTTTGATCAACTTTAATATTGTAAGGCGATACAATTTTATTGATTTTTCGGATAATTTCTTTACATATAGCACAGATACATATGTTTCATGTATCTGAATAATTCGTATATGTACATACTTAACACTGGTTAGATGCTGCGCCAAAAACGTTGTGTAATTGTTTATAAACCTAGTGTAATAAATAATAAAATATCTGTGGCACAAAACATAAAAACAAAATATAATTTTATCATCTCCAATTTTTTTGTAAATGACAAACCACTGAATAGATAAGACAAGGGTCGCTTGTCATTTTTAGCGGGTCTACGGGCATGACTTCGTCATTCTGACAGCACTGTCAATTTACAGAGAGCGCCACTGCAGTCATTATTTTGGCGTTGATTTTGACGATCATTGGGAGTAATTTAGAATAATTAAACATTATCCTTGGCATAATTTTACCGCGTTTTTAATTCAAGTTATTATTATTTTCTTTATTTCTTATTGTATTATTGTTATCTAGTAACAGCAGTAATAATTTCTCTATTACCATTCAAATTCCACTCAAACGACAGCAGATAATGAATAGTGGCCATTTTGACTCGAAATCGAACTTTCCTCTCTAAAACACGTTCTTTATGATGGTGTAGATGAAAGAAGACTGCTGAGACATCTGGTGCTAAAATAATGCAACACTGCTAAAGCTAGGAATTCCAGTCGTTTAAATCTGTTTATAGCGTTCGTTTCCAAGAGTCCGTTACTCGCAGCGAACAATCGACTGACGAAGTTTATCGGTTGTCTGCGTTATAAACATTGACAGGATATGTACTGAGTTTATAGCTAAAAATTGATTGTAAAATATGAGTCAAAACTGTAATAATACAGAGGAGGAAGAAGTAATTGATTTAGCCTATGGTGTACCTATATACAACACAAAATAGAGAAGCTATAAATATTATGTTGCTAAAAATAGTGCACTGAAGAAAAATTCTGTAGAACTTTCGTATTTCATTCATTTATGGTATTAATCAGTTCGATTCGCTATTCTATTTACTATATTGAATGGATTACTTCGCATGTTGTATCTAATATGACAGTAAAGATACCTAGAATTTTGAAAAGGCGTTTAGCGATCGAAAATCAAATTCTCAAGATAAAGAAAATAAAATCGAGCGAACAACATTACTTAAAAAAGTTACAGCTTAAAAAAGAACTCGTACTTGCCATACTTTTCCAAGTCTTTGTTGTAACATTAACAGTATTGGAAATTTGCCTGAGCAGCAGTAAATGACAATGTATCTATTCCAACATACCAATATACCTGTGATATTGTTTATATAAAGTTACCTCAACGTTTTACATATTTATTTCTCGTGAAGAAGTTGGTGGTCCGTGCCTACTACAAGATATTTTGTCGATATTCTGATTGATAAATGGAAAAACATTTTCAAAATGTTCTGGTCATAAATGTAGACATTTTCGAAATTTGAGTCGATTTCTGAATAATCTACGCTATGTACAAGTAAATTATAAGTATGGCCTTTCCTCTTTTCGACTTAAAAATAAGTTATTGGTTGAATATCTGTATTTATTAGCTACTAGCATAAAATATTCTTTATTTGATTTCTAATAAAATAGCTATAAGCGCCATTTTCACAACCAGTAGTCAATCGACTACAATGCTTGTAATCCACCTGATCTGTCCACGTACACCGAATAAACGTCAACTCACTCCGCAGTACTGAGCGGAAGCGGTCGGTTTCTGCTTGGAATCCCCAGCTTAATAGTTATTTGTATCACTAGGCCAGAAACTACAGTTTTGCGAGTATGAGTACGGTTTACGAATACTCGCAAAAGAGTTTCTGGTCGTGTTTCTGCCTGAGTTCCTGGCAATGTTTTTTGGGCCGACAAATCTTAATTTTGAATTGAAAACAGAAAAGAAATTTTGACACTAGGGAGTTGACAGTACAAGTTGGCACACATGTTACATATCTTAGTATTTTAACGTTTCCGAGAATAAATCTTTTTCTGTGATTTTCTTTCTAGTTTAATATCTATTTATCAATAATAAGTGCAATGAAGACACCAGTTCATCCCAACATAGTTGAACAGTAGCTTAATGACAATTTATTACACATCTGTCATTTTAGTGACATTTTTGCTTGCCTAGACAGGAAAAAGGGTGTTTTAGGTGATATAATACTTGTAGCAATATTCTTTTGTTTCCCCAGAATATTAAATTAGTGGAAAAACAAAATAAAAAATACCTCTTTACTTCCATAACTATAAACTACGAGAAATAATATGTAGAAATAGCCTTTGTTCGAATTATTACAATAGTTAAACTTTAAATATTACTGAAAGGTGTTGATATTAATCACACAAATAAAAATGTTTCATTAAGGCGTAATATTAAAGAGAAAATAACTGCTAGTGTATTAAAAAAGGCGCTATATTTCTCATTTGATAAGGCCGAGTACTATGAGCTTAAATATTTAATTTATCAAGTACCTACTATGTTTTTTTATATAAAACTGCAAGGTTTTGTCAAATAAATTGGCAAAAAAAATAAATTCACAACACTCAAATTGCATATCTTACTCAATAATTGAAAGGTTTGTTTTATTCCTAGTATCATTCCCGAGAACTCGAGACCTCATACATAAGGCCTATGTTATGATTAAATTTTATTGGCTAGAATAAATTTGTAGACTGAAAAAGGATATAAATATAAATTCATCAATAGTAAAAAATAACCGATAAACTGGGGATGATAGACTGTGACCAAACGGTGGATCGACCGGACATTATGAGTGATAGTAATTTTACCTATGTATGTATGTACAACATAGGAAACGGTACGATGCCTGAACGCTTTCGGTTCATCAGTATGTATTAAATTCAATTTTCGCAAGTCCCTAGCATTCGTTCATTGCGCATGCGATGCCGTAACTCTTTACCATTGAAATGGGCTCTACATAGTGCTGAGAATATCTTGAAAGAAGACTAGAATCTCAGCGCTTAATATTTCTTAGAACTAATTTGGAAATAACTGTATCTGCGCCCCAATAATGAAACAAACTTCATTGAGTTAGATATATCACATGGTAAAATCCAAAACTTTTTCATTTACTTTACTTTCTTTTAAGTAATAAATATTTATAATTCTGGGATATTTATGTCTTTCATAAAATTGAAGGGTTGAGTTCGTAAAGGAGGTAACTCGAAAAACTATTTCGAGGAAATCAACTTTTTTAGTAGCGTTTTCGCAGTTACATCTTTTTACAAATGAGAGATGTAGAGAGATGTATAGTAATGTGTTAGTGTAATCCGTGCTAACTGAAAGATTATCAATTGTCAACCTTCATATATGTATATAAGTAATTTGATTTTCATCTATTGAATCCTGCAATCCCGGGTGACTGCAAATTATACGTTTTTGACAGGCACGGGGGTGTTTTCTTATATATGTATTCATCGCCCTATTTAGCGTAAATTTGCAATCGTGTTTGTAAGCGGACATAACAGCGCGTATTTATTTCCTTTGATCAAATCTACTCTCAAGGTCTCGTTGGTTTACAGCGATCCGCCAACTACGCACAGCAGCGCTTGTTTTTATTTTTACAACCAAGTGCACATTCCGACTCCCGACCGCGTTCCACCAATAAATGAGGCGTTTGATTTTAACACACGTCTCCATGGAAACCGAATGCACATCGGTAAACAACTGTGCTGGAAGGAGCGCGCGTAATAAACGTACTACAATCGATTCACAATAGAGGAAAAGTAAGAGCGTTTCTAATGTAATAATTCGCCTACCGGGATTTTTATGGCGACGTGTATTACTACAGCCATTATAGGCCGTTTTCATATTTCTGGTAAATTCTCGCGCTATAATTAAATGACCTAGGCCAACATTTTTAGGAGCGACCGTTCAACAGGTTGACTGCAGCCGTTCTCTCAAGGCCGCCGCTGGATCCCGACGCCGGTATATGCTTGGAATCGGCGCCGTTATCTATGTTTTCAGGTCGTGGTATAACTGCGAATTTAGACGTCTAGTGGCAATATGTGAAGGCCGCGCGATTCACAACTGTGTGCCGCTGTATGTTGTTTTCGTTTTAATATCGACGAATAAAAGGTTACGCGCGCTATTTGTTGATCGCGTAGATGTTTATGAGAACGGAAAAACCGTATATATTTGTATATAAGGTCGAAATATCTTTACAAAATTATTAATTTTTTTCTTAAACTGGGGAAAAAAAACGAACCTAGATGGTTGTGCATCCATAATAGTATAACTGGTAGCTGGTGATGCATAGTTCGGGTTGTGATGTTGCGGTTGAGGAGGAGGTGGTGTATACCAATTCATATTACAATTACAATTTCCGTCGTTGTAAGGCTGTCTGTACATCATTGAAAACACACTGTTTTCCTCGTGTTCGTTTAGGATTTGCTTTGATATCCCGTATACGCGGACGGCGCACGATTTCATACAATGCGTTGCATAAGAGGCGCACAAATCACTGACGACGTTGATTTGATAAATCGTAATGACATAGTGAGTTGCGAGAACAACATGCGAATAACTCGACGGTTGACGAGTGACTGCGCGTCGTACGAATCGCAATATTCCGCGACCAACTGCTTGCTTACTTGCCAGCCGGCACTACTCACCTTGGTAACAAAGGACCTTCTGGTGAAACACACGCCTCTGGTGCGGAATCCTCCTCTGTTTCGCAGTCCCCGCTATCCATAATACACTAATACCCACTATACCTGAAAGCACGAGCTATGATTAGTTTATTTCCAAGAAAAAAAAATAATGTAATGCTTGTTGGATAGGTCAAGTCCATTATTTTTCAATTGGATTATTTCACTGCTATCTGATATACAGAGTGTTTCAAGCTACTCGTCCGCTATCTTTATCTCGCGCCCTATTTTAGCTAGACTAATGTGACAAAAAAATTAATAACTAAAGCCCACTTGAAGAATTATCTGAAAATATTTTTTACTTCCGGAAACGTTTCTTTATACCGAAAATCCGCAGCAAGTTTCTTATTTTAAACGGGATGATGCGTTTTTTCGTACGTTAATGAATTATACCGATTATTTTAATACAATTTGCAATTTTGTCAAAATTTTGACAATTATATCATCTCCGATAATATTCTATTCTTCACAAGCCGCGCGAAATTGGTATTAAGGTGGGGGTCTCACTGAATGGTGCCGAACTCGACCCCCACCTCACCCCCCAGAGTGGGAGGGGTGACAATTTTGAAATCTTACATGGTCATCCCCATTTTGTATTGCAGATTCAAATTTTACGCCATCAAGTATCATAGAAAAGTTAGTATAGCGCAGAATCTTATGTATATAGAAATGTTCGCGTGCATTCGCGCCATCTAATGAGCTTTGCGGGTACTATTCACAAAAGCGGTAATATTTAAATCGGTTTTATTTTATATATCAAGAGAAGTAGGGTATATGCATACAACTTAAGTAATAATATTCACTTAGATACATAATGTTCTATAAGATCATAGCTTTATCTAAATTATTTCCATGTAAATATTATTACTTAAGTTTATGATTCTATTTATATTTTGTGTATTTTATTTACTTTATTGCTAATGACCTGTGTAATAACACACAAATGTATTATATTGTGCCCGTGTTGGTTTGATCAGCGAGAATAAGTAAATATTAAATAAATGTGCAAAAAATAAAACTTCCATTAAGTTTCTGTTAATACCTACATATATTTAAAAGTTGCTGTGATAAGAAGTATGTTGACATATGTTTGATGTAATAAGAACAAAAAAACCACTGCAGGTAAAAGTAAATAAAGAAATAACAGTAAAACACTCAAAACTAACACTATTACTAATAAACGAATGTAAAATAAAGTAATAACAGAAATAATAACTACGGAAATCTGGAACGCCCGTCTAAAACAAAATAGATTAAAAACAACTGGCCATCAACTGACGAACCACACAAACTACGGGCCATATTAGCCGCCATAGCCAGGGACAAATTATCCAACTATACCCCTCAGTAATAAGATTCGTAACAGATTGCGCTGTAATCGCAAAAAAAAACATGATTGTGAACATCTAGAGAAAATACACAAAAAAGAGAAGCAAGCAAACATGATTTTGTGTTTTTTTATTTTAACATAAACTAACATTTCAAAAAGCCATGTGTTCGAAACGGTGCCCCTTCACTTCGATACATTTATTTATTCGCAATTGGAATGCTATTCAACGATACAAAACCGTACTTTATTCAGTACTTGACAAGCTGTGAATACTTACGCATTCTCCGATCCCCATTTAGATTATTAATTATTAATCCAATACAAATTAGTTAGTGTTGAATATTTTAACAGTAATGGAGGCTATAGAGGGTATGATAAAGTAAAGTTCTTCGTTGTTGAATGGCTTTTTGAAATGTTATTTAATCTTAAAATAAAAAAAAAAACACAAAATCATGTTCGCTTGCTTCTCTTTTTTGTGTATCTTTTCTAGAGTTGAGCAATCATATTATCGTAATTTAGTATGTATTTATAAAAAATAAGTCATATTAATAGACAAAGCGGGCGAAAAACGGGCCACCTTGCAATGCATTCGCATTTTATATCACTACATATTTAGATAAAATATTTTTTTTTACTTTTTATAAGAAAAACAGGCACTGTTGTTACTTGCAACTCTACGGTTCATCTGCTTTATTGCAGTACATCAGTTGGAGCGCACGTTCTGAATACGAACCTGCCGCACCGGAAAATTTGCCCAACTCTAATCTTTTCTAGACGTTCACAATCATGTTTTTTTTGCGATTACAGCGCAATCTGTTACGAATCGGAAAAAAGTTTCAAACAAAAACTACATACTTGATGGCGTAGAATACGAATCTGCAATACAAAATTGGGGTTCCCATTTATGATTTCAAAGTTGTCCCAGAGTGGGAAGGGGGACAACTTTGAAATGGGTGAGGTGGGGGATCGGGTTTGGCACCATTCAGCCCCCTACCTTATAACAAATCTTATTAAGATCTTTTTTTGATTCGGTGCAGTGTTTTAGAGATATTCCGTTGTCTCAAGATAAAAAACTCACCCAGTATACCAAATTCTGTCGAAAAAAAAAACATTACATTTTATACAGAGTGTTCATAAATAGATTGTCCATTTAGAAACCTTTAACCTTAGAAAATGCATTTTTTTTTATAAATGTAACCTTATATTTCTAACTACGTTTGAGGCAGCACAAAATTCTTCATCAATAACTATGTGTTAAGGATTTATCACTATTTACCTAGGTATGAAATTTTGAATATATTTCTCTTCAAACGAATTACCAATATTACTTGTGGACGTACCATTAGAAACGAGAATCCAGATGTGGTTCTAGCATGAAAGTTCTGCACATTTCGCTGTGTAAGTGAATGAAAAATTTTATCAAATAAATGAATTGAGGGCGGATGCTGAGTTTCATGGTCAGCTAAATCAACAAACTTTACATGTTTTGCGCGAAGATTAAAGATACTATTTAACAAAATCGTCCCCACAATGCAGAAGTAATAAGGATAAGTGAAATATTTAAATCTATAAGTAGAGGAGAAATAAATAGAGCACAAAGAAACTTTGAATTTGAAATAGAACAATGCATTCAAAGTGACGGCAGACATTTCAAATAACATTTTTGCTTAGTTACCTAACACATAAAATTCAATATCTTTTATGACTACTTTGGCCCGTTTTTTATTGGTTGCATTTAACAAAGGTTGTAACAATAAGAAATAATAATAATGGATTTATTTCGAAAGCAGAATGACAATAAATGACAATTTGAAACAAAGTTAGAAAAAACAATCATCTCAGAAAACCATATTCATATAAAATTAAATTTATTTAATCACAATTTCAATAACCAAGAAAATCACTAATCGAATAGCAATTAATACTAAGCAGATGTCGCTTTAAACACCTCTTAAATAAGTTTAAATATTAGAACAACCGCTAATTTAGGAGGGTAAAGCGTTATAAAGTTTGCATCCCATAAAGTAGGGACTTTTTTGAAAAAAGGTTTTATTGTGGGGAGGAGGTAAAAGTAATCATTAATTCAAGTAGAATATTCGTGAGTATAATTATTAATAGAAAACATTTGATCTGTGCACAGATCTATGTGCATCCGGTGACATGCTCCAATGAATGATCCCATTTTGCATGCAGGTAACAAAATTATACTGATAAAATATTTTTGCAGTTCAGTATTGCATGATTTATTATTAATTATTTTAAGGCGTAACAAGTTTTAGAAAGTATCCAACATAGATATTCAATGCGATCAGACCAGTTTAAAGTTTCATTTAAAATCAAACCCAAAATTTTAGTAGATGAACTACTGTTTATTATTGTATTATTAATTTTTACGTGTGTGCTGTTTTTTTTATTCGATTATGAAAGTAAAGAAATTTTGTTTTTTCTTGATCAATAACTAAGTGATTGTCTGAAAGCCATTTATAGACTTCACTATAAATTATTTCGATTTTTTCAAGTAAATTGAGCACACTATTAGAGCTTACAATTATACTAAGATCATCAGCCTACATAAGAATTTACTGCATTAAGGTTAAATTTGAAGGTAATCATTAATATATATTAGCAGCAAAGCTTGCCCGAGGACTGTTCCTTGAGAACTCTAATGTTAGTGGTTTTAAAGGAAGCTTGACTATTGTTGACAGAAACTCTTTGTTTTCTAGTCGTAGATTTATTGGAGCAAAAACCATGCTGAATGTAATACCATCCTATCTGTTGCTTCTGAATTTTAAAGTATCATCTCTTTCGTTTCATGTAAACAATGATTTTGTGTTTTACAATATTTATATGGTCCTCTATAACAACCAACCAGCATTGGAGAAATTTGATTTTAATGATAAGGTCAGGTAACTTTGCCTTGATTATTTTCATAGGCTCCTGTAGGGAAAGCACCTGCTAAATTTTTCATACCTGAATAAATAATGATAAATATCTTAAAACGACTAACAATAGACATGAAAACCCTTAATACTTACCGATGAAGAATTTATTCCTGCATCAAATATCGTAACTTGAAATACAACGTTGCATTTGAAAAAAAAAATCTAAGGTTAAATGCTTCCAATTGGACGATCACTTTATGAACACTCTATATAAGATTATAAGTGGTTCTTTCGACAGAATTTGGTATATAAGACTTTGTTTCTTACAGAATGTTATTATTATTAAACGCAATGTAAATGTCAAGATTTTGACAAGCTTGCATCTTGAAAACAGCTGTTTTTAGAGGTAGAGAACTTACATATAAAAATTGTGTTAAAATTATCCGTAGAATTCATTGAGGCAAGAAAAAACACATAATTTCATTTAAAATAAGGAACTCGCTGTCGACTTCTGGCATAACGAAACGTTTCCGGATGTTAAAAATATTTTTAGAAGATTCTTCGAGTGAGGTTTTGTTATTAATTTTTTATCGCATTAGTCTAGCAGAAATAGGTCCAGAGATAATGATAGTGGATCAGTGGTCTAAACACCATATGGCTATATGAAACGTGATGATATAATGTACAACCATAAATGTATATAGGTTTAGGTATATCACGATAACTTCGCTCTGCGATGCAACATAAATGATGGTTATTGCAAAATTCGACAACCAATACGAAGGGCATTACTACACAATCTTTCTTACCTATTTATTTTTTACTTAGAAATTGCACACCTCATTAACATAAAAGCGGTGCTATACTGCACATCTACGCCTATATGCATATGTGGTTGTATGATATCCGCACTTTCCCAACCGCCGTACGGTATATACATGTATACAGGGTGTATCAAATAAAAAAGTAAATTTTGCTTGGGTGTTAACTACACGAAATATAAAGCACAAACCCACCGAAATCGGATTTCATCATTAAAGAATAAAAAAAAGTAAAATTTAGAGCCAAAAATTGTTTAGTCCGGGCCTGATGCAAAGAAACGTCATGTTAAACACCCGCTAAACGTGGTATTATGTATAAATACATTGCACTCATTTAGTATTATTCTTAATGGGTACGCCGTAAGTTCATTTAACGTCATTCTGAATAAATAGAGGTCCTTGTAAAAATAGCAAAACTGAGGCATTTTAAATTTCTTCTTTTTATAAAATAAACATTCCTTTTTTGTTAAGAGCATTCTACGTAAGTCTACAAAGCATTATTTTTTTTAATATCCTGATAAGACGTTCGAGTTTCACCGGATATGCGACTTCAGTAGTTACAAAAAAACGTAAATGATAGTGGTATGTGGGGGTATACTCGGGACAGCATTTAGGTTGGGCACAGGTGCGGCTCTAGCCCACGGCATTTATAAAATATTTTTTTTCTCATTAATGCTTACAGATAGACCCCCCGTGCATTAAGACTTTTTGATTGTATATGATTACAGCTGCTACATATTATTATATTTACCTCTATATCTGATACACCCTGTATAGCCCTCTACGGATACTATTACGTATACGACAATATAAATTATGCCTACAGTTGCATGCCAGAGACCTGCACGAATGAGTACGGCATCGTGCGAGTATAGGTACGTTTACGCATTTGACGAGTATAACGATGCGTATTATAGTATGCATAATCGTGCACATCAGGTATGAGTAGTAATCGGCATCGTAGCATCGTATGATTACTACTCGCGGCATCGTCAGGAGCAGTTGGGATTTTTTTATTTTCTTTTTACGCACTCGTAGATAATATAGCACCTCATATATACAGTCGCGAGCAAATGTTATAGGCACCTTTGACAAAACTAATGGGTTTCATGCTTCTTGCATTTTTCTTGTGACAGTTATTTCAACGTTTATATAATCGTCTTTATGGTTATAATAGTCTTTATAGATATCTTTTGTAAATATATTATTTTTTTGTTATATATGTTCAAGTCTTCGAGATGTCACTTTCCCCCTCCCATCTAAAAAGTATTATAGCTGTACTAAAAACACTCTAATATGCAACAAATTAATAAGATCCCTTAAAATACTACATATTTATAATGTATTACCTACAAGTTTTTATTTTCTCATTTCTTACTGTGAAATTCGCCCAAAATTTAGGGTGCCTATAACATTTGCTCGCGACTGTATGTTTATCATTTAAATTTCGATAAAATATTTTTTTACTATTGTATCTTGTAGAAAGAGATAACATTAATAATTTAAGGCAGACCTTCATATATTAGTTAAACCATACTTAATACTATTGATTCAAATAAAGCAGTGTGCTAAACGGTTTTAAAGTTTCAAAGTAGCTAATAAAATATTTTTTACCAAAACAATTTGCAACTTGTTCTTCATTTTCATATTCTTACGAGTAAGTGTCGCACGATTCTTGCGATGCGACGATGCCGATTCCTACGATGCCGGTCTTAATGATTACCTACTCGCATCGTCGGGGAAGGTAATCGCCGATTATTAATCGATTACATTTTTACTTACTTGTGCAAGTCTCTGTTGCATACATATCGACTACTAAAGGATTTATGTAAACTATGTATATATATATATATATATATATATATTATATATATATATATATTTACATCCCGCTACTATTTTTGCTTCCTTTCATAACGCGGTCGTAGTGCGTCCACTGGAAGGAGCGTAGTTAGAAGGATTTTAGTGACGTATATTGAACCGCGGGAAAAAATGGATAACCCTGATCACTTTTTTTCCTGTAGCTTTAAAATGAAATTATACGATTTTTATTCTACGCACTTTTTTGCTTCCTTACATTTGCCTATCTATTTTGCGTCCACTGCGTATATTTCAGACAAACTGCTAACTATTTTGCGTCGATGTATATTTTTTGTATAAGTTGTAAGTATAATGCGTCCGCCACGTTGCCACATGTTGTCGAAATAAACGTTATATAGGAAGCAATATAGCATATTTAAGGAGTAATATAGAATCAATATAAAATTGTATTTTTGTGTTCCTTCGTGATGGACGCAAATTAGTCGATATAAAGTATATATCGCCAGTCGAGAACACTGTATGAAGTTTGGTCTAATTTGATAGCTAACTGAATTGAAAATCAGGTTAGCACCGTTTTTTAATGCTTGAGAATTATTTTGTATGTGTAGGCTGATAGAAACATAATATGAGTGTTAAAGAAATAGTATGCTTATCTGGAAAAATATTGGTACGAAGTAAATACCTTGGAACTGATGTCCTATGAAACAAAATATACTTACTTTCCTGGAAGTATTTGGCAAATGAAAGAAAATATCACCAATTGCAAACTTCTTACAAGCATCATTTCAGAACTCAGAGGGCTTTGAAACCAGCAAAGGGGTAATTTGTAAAGGAGCTTCATCCTGTGAAAATTACACTAGTTTCTTTCACGAAAAGAAGAAAGCTGGATGACCTAAAGCCACCAACTCCTCATAACGAAAAAATGCAATTCAGACAAGAATCCAAATCCTTAGGGGTGGTTCTTGACTCGAAGCTAACTTGAAATCAACATCTTGACCACATGACAAATAAATGTCATAATTAATGGCATTAATGATAACCCTTGCTGGGTATCACTGGTGCAATTAACAGCAGAGGGACCGCCTCTTAGGAGACCATTGTAGGCCTCCCCCTGCTGGAGCTATATGTGAGAGCGGAGGCAATGAATGCGATCCTTAGACTGAAAACCAACAAGGGCACACTTATACTACGGACACGATGCTGGACGGGCTATTGCTGCAAATGCCCACGGACAGCATGGCACCCGAAATTACCTTCACTGAAAAGGTGAAAATCTCCATACCGAACAGAGACCAGGCACGTAGTGAGATCATTGCTAATGATAACTGGTTCACGGACGGATACAAATCCAGCCAGGGCACAGGAGCCGGTATTTGTGGGCCAGTCCTAATCAAAGGATATCCATAAGCCTGGAAACATACAACGGTCTCCAGGAGAGGTATTCGCCCTTGCTGCCTGTGCAGAAATGATTGCAAAAGGGGGCTACATGTGGAGGAAAATTAATAATGACTGACAGCCAGGCTATCATTAAGGCAGTCTCGAACCCCGTAACTAGGTCAAAACTAGTTAGAGACTGCAAACAATCCCTCAATGCACTGGCACGAGACTACACGGTGTCTCTGATTTGGGTGCCGGGACATGAGGATGTAAAGGCAGTGTAATAGCCGACGAACTAGCCGAGGGGAGCTCTAAGAGACACTTCATGGGTTGAGAGCCCGAGAATTACTAAGAATTCCGCAAGAAGGGAGATCTGGACCTGGTTAGATGAAGAAAGTACAAAGAAATGGAGGTCGACTGAAGGTCCACTCTATACCAAAGCCCAGATCGGGAATGGGGATGTTAGTTTCTCTGATAACCTACTCAGGTGCAGTAAGAAAGAATTTAAACCATTACTGGGTTGGTAGCTGCACACTGTCTCCTGAAAAAAACATCTATACATCACAGGCCGGGTAAGCGAATCGTGGTGTAGAAGATGCGAACTACAGGAGGAAACGAGTTTACATGTAATCTGCACATGTGAGGAACTGAAGGTATTCAGGCAGAAATATTTCGGGAGAGATCTATTGGATTACAATGAGCACCTAGGTCAAGTGCCCGGACAGTAAGTGCCCACCCTAACTTTAATGAGTGAATGAATGAATGAATGAAAACCCTTAGAACAATTCGGAAAACATCGAGATTGACATCTTGTAAGCCTTTGTTTGGATCCCTGATTTGGCGGACAAAGACCACCCAGAGGTAGACGATTATTAAACTCGCAAAGAGACGAAGATTAACTTGCTTGTGCATCACTGGAGCTGCATAAATCTACGGAAACCATGTCAAATCTATCCCTTATTTACATTAAAGGACGGCAAGAATGGAAACTCTAGGAATGTCAAAATAATATACACAACGTATTTTTGAAATGGCCAGTGATACAATGACTCTCAAAATCTCCTTCGCAAACCCTTCAAGATATCTGAACAGGATGGTTAGGCAGCAAAACCAAAACTGGTATACAAGCTGATCAGTATCCTATCCGACAATCGAACCGCTCTAAGCAGTATTCTATTAAGTAACCTCAAAAATAACTTGGAATTGCTTGTAATTTTGAACTACTGACTAAACACAATGAGTTACCTTGTGTGAGTGCTAGGGCATAAGCTTAGCATGCAACGAACTTGCGAATGCTAGCAAGGACTCTTCTATAAAATTCATTGAAATTAACCCAGCTCTCGAGATAACCAATACTGCGATACGTGATGCAGTGACTGAGTAAATCGAAGAGAAACACCAGGCTCACTGGAACAGTATAAGGACAGACACAACAAAGGGATGATGAGGCAACCATCCAGGCATTTAGCAACGGATGTGCCGGCTATCAACCGAATACAGCTTGGAACGGTACCGAATCGATGAACATGATACGGCTGCCTAAGATAGTATCCACATAGAATAAGCGTCTCTAAAGATAGGCCTGTATGTAGACTATGCAACAACGAGAAGAAGATAGCCCACCACGTTGTTTTTGAATGCGTTTCATTGGAACGGCAGAGACTACTATTGCGGGAAGCAATCAACTTGAAAGCTAATCTGCCGGAAAAAATACCACACAGGCTGCGAAGCCTAGTTAAGGCAATTAACACCTCTTTATGTAAAGAAATACACTACTCGTGTCTAAGGAATAATACAATAGGCGGTGTTAAAGGACTAGGAAGATGATCTATATTCAATTGATCTGTATTCAAATCAATCATTTAATATATTCGATGCCAGAATAAGTAGATCATCTACGTATTGTAATAGTGCTGATTTACCTGAAATTTACGCCTTCTTTTGTTTAAATCTTTACACCATTTTCTGTATCTCTACTAGTGCTGTGAATCGAAACCTGTTTCATGTGAAACCGGGTTTGGATGTGACAAATAATGGCTTTCAAATCAGAAAGTACAATTAGGTAACTGGTAGAGACGATTTTGAAACCAGAACCAGTTTTCAAAACCAAAATCCATTTTTGAAGTCAGAAGACAGGTATTTATAACTTAATTAACTTCAAAAATATACACGGTTTTCTTACCTAAAGTTGTTTGCTACTGAAAATCGATTAACCGGTTTTTGATATCTGGTGATTTTTGCAACACTAATATCTGCCGTTCTTAAAATTTATCATATACGAAAAAGTCTGTTTTAACAAATATTGCACATTCATATCAAGATATCATATTTGCATTTGAAATTATTTGGTATATGTGTGTGTTGTCCAGTACATTAACATTTGGCCATAATAACGGTGTTGTATATACTGGTCCAGAAAAATATTGTAATAATAAATTTTAATGGTTAGATAATTAATTACGGTATTTTTTAATTATATAAAAATATAAAAGTCGAATCGTTTGGCAATTATGTAGGACTTTACATGAAACCAGCCACAAAATTCCACCGGACCAACTTTAATTAATAGTAATCTTTCCCTATTGTTTGTTTTAACGTGTTAAATTATATTTTGATATAGAGCCGGAACATATATTTTCAGGAAATCTCATGCATCTCATATTTTCTTATTGTGAAACTGGCATTCCGGCACTATATATCACAACAACTTTTAAAAGCAGTGCAAATGGAAACATTATGATTATAGACCTAGCATAACGTACGGAGCAGTAGTATGATGACCAAAATTGTAGTAAACGGAAGCGGTCAAAACGCCAAGTGGCGTACAAAGGCTACCGTTTTTAAGAGGCACGGCTGCAATGAGATCGATCCCCACCACTGCAATGGAAGTCAATAGTCAAGGAAATAGTATATAGCATACCCAAGCAGTGATAAGTAAATCGTACAGCCTTGACTACAAAAAACTATTGAATAAACTTCAGGAGGCACTCTTTGTGGGGATGCCACGCGATGCCATGTTTCATAATATCAGATTATAATACCAGATAAGAGGGACCGAAAAGGCACTCCGGTGAGAGCGGACTCGAAACGGTATACAGACGCCTCTGGAACTGGCTACGGCATAGGAGCTGAAATATATGTAAAGAAGCCTAGAGAGGCTCTTACGGTAAGCTTCAGCAGAGATACAACGGGTAGTTAGGCTGAGGTTGCTGCAATTCATCATTGTGTCAGAGAAATCGAACCACCCTACACTTAAGGCGTTCGTTACGTAAGTGCTGAGTCTAAGGTAATTTGGGACTGTGTAAGCGCCCTAAATCAGGTGGTACCCGATCTGCATCGCATAGGTTCCCAACCACTCGAAAGTGAGGAAATAAGAGAGCGGATGATCTTTCCAGGCGAGGCTTGGTAAGTCCTTCCTCAGAGTTGGTCTTCTTTTGGCATTACCAAATCGCAAATTTATTTATTTATAACCAACATGATAACCTACAGGGGTCTCATATACCCCGTCGGTCTATTTCAAACTTCAAAGCGTCTATAAGTAAGCATTTCATCGTGCAGCAGTGCCATGTCCTTATCGTCGATCAAGCATGAAAGATGTTAGTGGGCAGATTGCGTTGGAAGTATGCCGTAACAGCGATAACATTTGAGAAGATGAGACTACTTTCTTGATGTGTCAAGTAATTGTAACGGCAGGTACAGCACTTGTCAATATGACGTTTTAAGTATGTGGCAACTGTGCGACACAGAATATACATAAACAGCATATTAAAAATTAACATTGAGATATGTATAACAATAACAAATGTCGTCTCATCTAAAACTACAGACTTAAAAGCTAGGAACTAGACGCATGATGAGTCCAGAGAATAGTGGCAAAAGTGCCAGGACAGAGACAGGCAAAAAATTTCTAAAGGAACAAAGGCGTGAATTTGCTAGAGACCTACTGAGTAAAGACAGGAAGATGTTAAGATGTCAAAATGGTAGTAGGTCTGCTGACTGGTCATTGCAAACTAAACAGGCATATGTAACATTGGCCTGGTAGATGATGCTATTTGCAGATTTTGTCAGGAGGAGGAAAACACCAGTTCATGTATTGTGCTAATGCGACGACCTGCGAGGACAAGGTTTCTAGTCATGGGCGTGGAGAACCCCACAGCTAACAAATACACAAAAGAGGCGCTCTCGAGGATAGTAGACCTAATTAAGACGGTAAAATTAGAGTGTCTCCTAGGAAAAAAGTGACCACATAGATCTGAAAAGATTGCAGTGGAAACCATCCATCCACCATCTTAACCCTAACCTAACTTAATCTATGTGTCGGTTGAGGTCATTGAAAGAAAACACTTAATAACTGTTTAATTGATATATCGACAAATGTTTGCTATTTACATTTGTCGATATATCAATTAAACAGGTAAAAAAGTTTAATGAAGGAGCATCCTTAGACTTTAGTACCATCCTAGAAATCAGATACCTAAGCTGAATGCAAGTTTTTGAATATTTGAAGTGAAAATCTATTTTAAATGTTGATTTTCCCACTAATTGGATAAGCAAGACTATGACATGTTTTATTTTGGTGGAGGCGTCAGGTGCCATACTTCAAGCTTTGCAGTTCTTCCGTGCTATTACTTATGATATACCATACTGTAATCAATTGAGAAAATTGTAAGAAAGAATAGTCGATTTCACTTTCCCGTGTGGCAAAGTCTTCTCAGATTAAAGTTGTTTTTTTGATTCTAATTGATTTATTAGGTGGTCTATATATGGTCGACACTTTAGTACAATAGTGAAATCTATCATATGATATCCATTTCTAGAATTGTTCACTAGAACTGAAAGATAGTTGTTGTGGCCAACTGGATTTTGTAATTGTTTTGGGAGATATCTTGGCTTATTGAACTAAAATAAGTAATGGGAGAAACTAACTGAAAAATTATGTAGAGTATCAAAAAAAAAAAAAATGCTGGAGAAGAAACGGTAGTATAAGTTAAATAATTATAAATTTCTAATACATATTACATTTTGTAAAGATAAAACATCTATAAAAAATCAAAGTCACGGGCACCTCTTACTAAACGGACACTTTCAAATGCTTCACAATGTATTCATTAGTCAAGGAAAAGAAACACTTCTAACATTTTTTTTAATTGTGTCATACATATGCTACTGATTTACAATCAAACCTCATCGGTTCTTCTATATGTGTGCGACGTTGCCAGTAGAAGGAAGCAAAATAATGCGCGGTATGTATAAAATATACGGCATGAGTATATTATTTTGGCTCTATCGGCATTTCTGTGAACTAAATTATACGTGAATTTTACATATGAGCACTATTTTGCTTCCACCTATTTTCCATCTTAGATACTAAACGTTGGAATAAAAATATGAGAAAAAAACCTGGCAATGGTGGTGGCATGACCAACGGAACGTACGGACAATTTTTTTTTTCTTAGCGATTTACTCGATTAATAAGGCGGGACATTTTGCGTCGGTATACGGACGCAAATAGTCGAGGACGCAAAATGTAATGTAAAATGGCAATGTATGGACGCAATAGTGCGTGGGATAAAATATATATATATATATTTATATATATAATATAATATATTATATTATAATAATTATATATAATTATAACAGATGGATCTTCTGAGATGTATTCGACCCTTTACATACAAGTAGGTGATAAGATAATATTATAGTTATAGTGACTGGTTTCAGTTTAAGTTTACTTGCGCCTGGTTTAGAAAACAGGAAAATGTTACATTGCACATCCAATTGCAGAGTCACTATCTATGAATTCGAAGCTATACACTGCATATATATACACTGCAGTCCGTGTGTGTCCTTTAATGCGTGTTTCATCCATAGACAAGAATAATACTACTAGAAAGAGTTTAGACCATTGCGCATTCGCAAACTTTCAGGTTGTCTGAGTCGCCATTTCGATATATGCCGTGCCAAAAAGACCAGCTGTTGTACTTTGTTTTGAGAGGTTTATAAATCGTGTTGTTTTTATGGTTATTCTTGCGTTCTTGTAGTTATATTCTAACATTTTATACTTACATTACTATTTAGACCGAAGTTTTTTAGTAAGTGATACTTTATTAATGTGAAGTTACTTAAATTATTGAATAAGTTGTATTTAAACAAAATATTTCGTTGGACTGCTTTTCAATATCTGTTAAGAGGGCTCAACTGTGAAGAAAACATTTAGTGAGGTATGTGGTGTTATTATTTTGAAACTATAGATATGAATTAGCGTTTATCTTGTAGAATGGCTTATTGTGTACCTTGAAGTAAAAGCATTCGTAGATCATTACCCCTGGTAGTGACATCCAGTTTTCAACAGTAAGAGCCAACTATAATCTACCTGTTATGGGTATGTGATATACTCTCCTTTGCAGTTAACGTCTGCTGCAAAGAATCTAAGAGAAAATAAATATAAGCTGTCGCAACGAAAGGATTAAGGTATTCCTGCACTGTTGACACAAAACATAGATATGACATCTATTCTATTTCAGATGGATTAATAATCAGTTGATTCGATAGTAAGAATATGTATTGGTAATTTCAGAGAAGAACATCCGATCTTATTAGCAAAAGTGATCGACGAAGGTTATTGTAAAATTCGGCTTCATAATTTGGTGAAAACATAACGCAAGAACTGCAAGTCGAATTAATAAGAAAAAATGAAACGAATTTATAATGTTTAGCTACCAATAAAGAAATGTCATATAACATATAAAATAGTGTGTGTTTATTACATCCCAAAAATATTAAATGAAAACTTCAAATTTCAAGTATTAGCCTATCCATTTGAATTAAGTATTAATGAACTGCCATTTCAGCAGTAAAAATTACGATTTCTTGTATGTATATAGTATAATACTGGTGTCAAAGGGAAGTACGAGCATTTTACCTATCTTTTTATTTTAAAATATTATCGTTACGTCCTTGTTTTCTGTTTAAATTGTTTTCTTACGACCTTGTCATACATCAGGCAACCTCCATGTGGTCCGAACGCTGCGCATCCTGAAGCTCTATCTATATATTTATCCTTGTCTATGGTTTTATCTAACAAAGTTAACTGACAGACACTGATTTGACATTAGAGTTTTGTAACGTTTAGGGGTTCATATCTACTCTTGAAGTTTGGCCGTTATTAATTTAATGTGCTTTATATGCAACACAAAACAATATACGATAAAGTGGATAATGATTGGCATGTCAGTGGTGGACATAGACTATCTCGGATGCTATTATCCTTGCTTTACGCGTAAAAAGTTGCCAAATCGTTACATCGCAGGAGCGCTGTATCATATGTATAGGAAGCATGCATTTGCAACCATGCCTGTTTGCCTGCCATTTGTGCGAATTAACCGCCAAGGTGGAGCGGTAATGGGTAACTGGCGTGCAATGGTTTTAGAGTAACAATTAGAAATTTTCATATATATTTTTTTGGCTTTTATGTATTAAATTCCAATTAAATAAACTCTACCAGGGCACCTTTTGTTACGAAAAAAATCAGAAACACATACTGAATATTTTTTTAAAATAAATAAAACTTATATGGAAATTATCACTATACCTTAGAAATTCTAATTGTGAGTATTCCAGATTACATAAAAAATCTTGAAAAAATTACCTATAGTTTAGAAGTATTACTTCTAAAAATAAAATACCTGTACAGTTTTAGGGGCACAAAATTGCCCCAAATTCGTACACGAATTTTACCAATTTCTTTTTTATTGTGCAGGAGCAGACGAATTAAAAGCATCGACTATAAAGTCATGTTGGTAGAGTTTGTAGAAAGTAGTTGTTAGCGATTCTAAAAATTTGCTTATCATTGATGAGAAAATAAACAAACTCATTTGCATATCAACGCAGTTTGGTAAAGAACGACTAGTCGATTTAGTGGAGCAGGGGGTGTATGGATGCATTGAAGAGTATCGAGAGAAATCAGCTTTGTTCGCTGTGCGAATCAGAACTTAATTGGAAACTATTTCGGTTTTTCCAGTGCGCATGATTCAAAAAGGGATTGTAGTTTGAAATTAGTTTGATAATTTGCTCTGCGAACACATCCAAAACCGACACTACTGCCATCTGTGTCCAGCAATTGGAATTTATATGTCAGCCGGCGGAGCACACGGCGCAGTGTATCTCTCTCGTTTAGTGCGCATGAGCGAATTAAAATCCACAAGAAATCCGTGAACTTTCTGGATTAATCACAAACTGTCACTGACTACAATTGATACTGTGCGAACACCAAATTTTAAATTACCAACGGTCGAAATACGAAAATTGTTGCACTGCGAACGCACAGCTGTTATTACGCATGCGTCGTTCAGTTGTGGATAGTTTCTGATTGCACAGCGAACAAACCTATTATCAAAAAAAAGGATTGGAGAAATTTGTGATATCATCGACACAGTAAGTGGAAGATGAAGAAACTGACCCACCACTAATTGAATGATTCATGGTCCATATCCATCGCGTTCCTTTATATTGCAATGTCTTTCAAAAAAGAGTGACAAAAATTGACAACCCTGTGCCATCGACATTGTTTGCTGCTACTACACACTCGTTGGAGGTGCAGGAATCAGTAGACGCTTTTTCTGATCATTAAAAATATGTTTAAAAGTGTTTTTTTAACTTTAAATGGACGCATCTGTAATAAAATAAGTAATTGTAATTGTTGAATATAAATACTGTATGTATGCGTGCATCTAAACGAAAATTGATAAATTTTCGCCATTATCTTAGGTAAGGCTTGGATCGTATATACCGTCGATACGGGGTCGTACGGTATATCAAAATGTTATTGCAATGGATAAATCTATTACATGCGAAAATTGTTTCATAAGAGTTTTTCTTTTTTAAAAATGTTAGGCCGTATAATTACACTGAATTGTTAGGCACATTAATGTAATATCTGTTTCACTTACTCCCCCATAAGTTACAATTGGATAACTCATCCAAACTACGTCTTTCTTTTATTTATCAAACTCTCCGGCAGATGGAATTTTCTCAACACGGCACAGGCGATTTCTATCCCCTTGTCGAAAACAAGTTGAACGGGATAAGATATATTCGCGGTTATGGAAATATTCTTTTCGTCTTTACATATATTCGCTGCCCTTTCACCTTTCATTAACCTTGAAAAAATTGAAATTGTCCACCGAAGTATTTACTAAATAGCTGACCCTATATCTTTGTGCAACAAATTAATGGAGCGCAAGATTTAAGAACTTATAACTAGAGTGGTTAGAGGTGTCTGCTTACACAGGCCGCACTCGCAAGGCAGTAAAATCACTCCCTCTAATGCGTGTGTCTAGTATCTAGTATGAGTGTTAGTCGAGTCTCGATGCGAAATAGTACAATTCACCGTTAACGTTTTACGCATTGTAAATGTAACACAATGTCGGGCGTAGAAAATCCTAGAGAACGACTATTGTTTCATAGCGTAGAAAAGTATATTGGTGAATTCCAGGATTTACATTAATGCGGTGCCAAAAAAGTTTGTTCAGTGTGCGGTAAACAGTTATTGTGCTGGCACAAATCGGACTACACATTGGTGGTAGTGCATCTGATTCGTTGTCTACCTATAAAGATTATTTTAATTATGCCTGTGTTACATCCGTAGATGTTGAACGGTCTTTTTATCATCGCGATGAACGCGGCTTAGTGAAAAAAATCTTGAAACACTTAATGCTGCAAACTTTTCAGCAATCCTATGCCATTCTGCTACTTAAATAAGGTAAGGGGCTTACTGTATTTTTCGGACTATAAAACGTACCGGTTGATAAGGCGCACTTCAAATTTAGAGACGATTTATTGAAAAAAAAAATATATATAATATTATAATGTTACTTTCGGACCAAAAGACGTACCCAAAATTTGTGTCCATTTTTCTATGTAAAAAACGGCGTCTTATAGTCCGAAAAATACGGTATATATAATATTTACAGATAAATAAATAAATAATTTTGCTCTTTCCCGACACTGTATTGTATATACTTGTGTTAAACGTTAATGTCACATATATGAAACTTAGTACTGACCTGGCGCGCAGACAAATTTGACATATGTTCAATTCATCAATTAAGACTATCTGGTTAAAGGAATCCATCCAACGTGATCTCAATATACAATACGGATATAGTTCTGTTATAGTTCGGTGCACTTGAAACAAAACAAAATGCAATGCTAAAACATTGTTCACGTTTTCATTAATTACTTATTCCTAATCAGTAGCGTGGATTAGATGGTGGTAGTCGTGAATTGTTCAAATTGCCTATAAAAATATTCATAATAAATAATGATTGAGGTCATTACATTGAAACTTACTATCGTGTTAAATGCAAAGGCTGAAAAATTTCGCAACTACTGTTATGTACAATACTGAGTAAATTAGGTCCAACATTTTTTACGGTGAGCTATTCAGTAAACTTTTATGAGTATCTACTGCTTAATTTATTAAATTTAAAACAATTTTATTTTTACGTAGAAATGCACGTTTTAGTATGAGAAAAAATGTTATTTCTAGAAGTTAGCGTATTTCATTTGTCAGAGAAGATTTAACAATAAATAAAAAAGTCTTGAAAGAATGAAATTCGGCCTATCTATTCTTTAACAGCGATTTATTTTAATTATGCAATTATGCATTTTAATTTAGTAGAAAAATACAAATCCTTATTAGAAATCAAATGTATTCCAGGATACATACATCGATAAATAAGCATCGATGGACATCATTTTAATTATCACATATTTAGTATTAATTAGTTATATATACTTGTGCATCTACACAAATAGCTACATCTTCAGATTTATATATAGATGCTCTTAAAAAAATCAGGTGATTGTAATAATAATAATCCCATCTCTACTGATATACAATTATCAATCCATTGTGAGATTAAGCTGATATATCAACCCCTATCTTTACATCTAAATTCCAGGCAATGTTTAATTCTGGAATAGGTACTAACTAATAGACTTACGTCTACATCGGAGAACATTCTACCAGTGGCGGCCGGTCACGGGAAGCTACGGAGGCTAAGCCTCCCCTATTATTTTTATCAAATTAAATATCGTAAATAATATTTACGCATTGCCTATACACTAAAATAAAGCAATTTTGCAAAAAAAAATATAATAAATAGTATATTTATTCATTACCTAATTTAAAAATGTAAACATTCAATAGTGCAGAAATTTTACTGCACGCACTAATAACAAGCGAGGAGGCTATAAAACAAATTTGGCTCGGCGCCGATGATTAATGCCATCGCTAAAATCAAGGCGTCCCCGTAAGTGCAGATGGTGAATACGTGGTGGTCTGACGTTCCTAGGTGAGATCATATAAGATCGGCATGTTATCGTGTTATCGGTTGTAAAACGTTGGCATGCGACTGCTAGTGCTGATAAATTAAGAAGCTTTGTTAGGCGAGGAAATTGATAAAATGTTTAAACATAGAGATGAAATTGCACATTATACAAAAAATTGAGAAACCACGGCCTAATTCATGTGTCGTATCTAACAACGCCGACCGGCAAAATCGTAGTTTTAGTTTATTATGGTACGCTAAATGTGATTAGTTAATAGGTTCAATTAAATGCGAAAGATGATCTTGTTGACCATGGCAGATTTAAAAAATCTACTGCAACAGCATTCTAAATCTAAAGAAATCTTTCATCGTTGCGCAAATTTAAATTATTTGAAAAATAAAATATTACTACTCCCGTAGACAGCGCGCGCAAAGATGCAATTATTGAGTATAATAATTAAGTTAGAGAAAATCGCAACTGTTGAATGAAGAAAAATGAATAGACGTAACAATAAAAAAGAACAACAGGTATGAAACTTAATCACACAGTAAAAAATTTCTGTAATAATGCAGTAATAACCCTGTTTGATTTTGTTACTGTAAGGAAGTTTTTACAAGAAAATTACTGAAACTTTATAGCTTCTCAGTAAATAATCAAACAATAAATGTAAAAGTAAAAAATATTGATGTAAATTTCCGACATAAGTTATCAGTTCAATATACTTATATTTTGGAAGCAAATAATGGCAATACATCAAATAATACTTTTATATACTTCTATCAAATGTACATAAATTATTAAGGCATAAATATGATAGTTTCCAGTTCAGAAAATCTATTTACTCAAATCTGAAATAACTATTTTTGTGGTGAAAATATTATAATGATTTTAGTATATTGATTACATTTGAACTAAAAAATTGTTTCGTCTAACAAATTCACGGCTTTGGAAAACTGAACAAATTTTATTCTCAACATAAATACATCATCTTCTTGCTTATATAGGAAGTTATGTTATATTCAATGTGATGCATTTATATTCAAATTGAGTAACTATTTTTTGTGTGTAGTGCTAGTTTTAGTGCATAATGAAAGACTTCGGTAACCTCTGCGTTTATTAAATTTTACCGAGCATATTATTGCCCTCATTATTATAAGTAAAGATGATGGCTAGTGCTTGGAATGTACACATATGCTTGTTTAGGTGAAAACAAAAATTTTATTTATTCTATACTATGTATAAATATAATTTAATTTACTCTGCTTTTTTTGACAGCTTTATGGGTACCCCTAATCGTTTCTACAAACTCATGTAATTTGAAATAGGTTTATAGCTAACAATAAAGATACTTAACATTAACTTATCATTAAATTTTTATAAATTCCAGATATTTTGAAAATATTGCAATTATTAGTAACGCAGTGTTATAGTCCTATGTAATTAATTCTTGCACAAACTGTTCACCAAAGACTGTATTACTGCATATATTTAGTTATTTAGTCTTCCATAAAAAAAACACTTTCGAAGCGAATCTTCGTCTAAGGCGGCGTGGTTAACTGGAAAACGGTTCGGAATTCGCTATCTTTAGACGTGGCAGAATAGACTACTCTTTCCTTTCATGTTACTAGAAATAATTCAGCAATTTTATATAATTACAGAAATGTAACTTAATTCCAAAGTATGCGTTGATATATCAAATAATATTTATTATTAAATATAGATAGGTATATAGTAATTCATTACTTGACTAGTTTTCGTATAGAATAAGAAAAATGTATTATATACAGCACATTGTATTTAAAATAAAAGGGTGAGTATGCGAGTTTAGGGCATTCTGTATAGGCGATACTATTTTTAGATTTAGTAGTACTGAATTTTCTAAAACTTTTGTAGAAACGACTTTTTTCCAAAATAAAAAAAAGGAGCTGTAACCAAGATGCAGTCTGCACTGGGACCTGCATAAGCTTCAAATAATTAGGTATAGTTATTCTACCGCTACTTTTTGAAATAATTGTTAAGTATCTGCAATTACTAATATTATTTTTTGATATTAAGTAAGACAGCCGTTTAGACATCCGAACATGAATTGTTTTACAATATTAAGTTAAGTTAATTCCAATGAGTTAAGATCGGTTTTAAAATGTTTGATGGTATGTGGATACAAATCAATATCATTTCTTAAACTATGTATTAAAGGCCTCGCCGTCGTGTGGTACAAAATTTACGAGTCATCATGAGAAAAGTATGTTGTATATCCCAATCTTATTATATTTTTTTTTTATATTTTTTTTTTTTTCGCTAACAATAGATACCAAACTGACAACGAACGCAATATATTTCAGTTCATGAGTTTATGCATCCGTGATGTTATTTATATCGTCAATATGGCATTCTTTTATCTAATCTGCTTAATGCATTTCACCTTATCAAAATGCGATCAGACGTACGTTGTCAATTCTCAGGGATAACTTAGCATGTTAACTGCAAAACACCTAACTCTAGTTAACGAATATCTCATCACACGTAATGCGTTTGCATTAATTTGTTCTATTTTTTGCGATCGATCCATGTACTTATTAAAATAATCTTATCTTCCGCTATAATGATTCAGAATTTCAATGATGCACCCATAAAATTTCCTAGAATATTAAAATAAATGTTTATTAACAATATTTTCAAGGGGATGTATGCGCATTGCTGAAAACCATAGCCTAGAACCAGTGAAGGTGCAACATATATGACGTTACGATTGCCTATACATTCATTCCTTACGCAGAATAAATACTTGGAAGAACATCAAGTTTAGGTAATTTATTAGCAATTGTAGGTACCTATACGGTAAAACCAATTTTTATTTTTTTCTCACTTACTGTTTTCCCTAGTCAAACGTTATGCGCTAAACTTTAGTGAATGTAATATTTTTTAAAATATAAAATGTTTAAAATTTTTCGAAATTTGAAAATGTAATTTTTGTTTTTAAGTGCTTAAGTCATAGTATAAAATAGGTTTCGTCGTGAAAATATGTCTTGAATCAATCTTATTAGGAAGCTGAGAATGGCTCGCAGATATGTTGCCATGTTAAGCCAACGATCGTGTGCCTTGACAAAGGACTACTAACCCCGCTAGATAGTTCGTGCGAAACAAGAACTTATGACTGCGTATGTAGTAAATCTGAGTAAAAGAATTTTTCTTATGTCAAGAAACATTGAAGTTTTGAGCACTTTTTATTTGATTTAAAAGATTATTAATTAAAGGAAATGCATGAGGTGTTCAGTTAATAGAATTTTTTAGCAGACAATGGGAATTCAGAGAAAAGAAAGAAATATGATTTTCAATCTGAGTAGGATATACTTGTTGGTTTCAATAGTGGCATATGCATTTGTATACATCTTTGAGAAATGTTGAAGATGTCGCAAGATATAATGATTATTACGTCAGACAGACACACTTCTTAACATTAGCAAATACTAATGTCAAGTCAAATTTTATTGGCATAAGGAATCAATCAGGCGTAATGGCAGAAAGAAGAGTTAGAATTAATTCATTGTTCGTTGCAGTATTAACATATTTATTAAGTATTTTTACATACACGAAAAAAAAACGATTTAGTTGTTGTCAACCAAATATTTTTGTTAACATATATTTGGTTACAGTTACTAAATTATTAGTTGATTTAAGTAATAAAAAAAAAATTCCAGTATTCATTCAAACAAATAATTTTGTCTATGGTTTGTTTGAAGTAGGTACAGTATCTGTTAATTTCAAAATAAATATCGCGTTATATTTTCTCATAGCAGTTTTCTCCCAATGTAGTATATCGTCGTCGTCAAGTCAAAAGCTGCTATGTGGGATTTTTTTCTTAAAATGAGATATATGTTTAATATGGCAGATTGAGACCCCATACACCTTTCTATACTGTCAGCTTTGTGTTAATGTACGCGATTACCATAATATTTTAGCTTGAAATATCTGTTATGTTATTGGTAGTCACAAAATATGCTAAGGGGAACTATACTATCCACAAGGCAGAAAAGTTAACCGCGCTTCCTACACCTCGAAAACTACCATGTAAGTCATTTGCTCACAGCAGATATTCACAGTCTGAGCGGCTGAAAAATTTTGACTTATGAATATATTCGCACGTGGATTATGTTTCCATCACGGCGTATTTTTGTAGTTCTTTCGTTTGAAGAATAAACTAAGCTATATGGGTAATACGGTCTTTAAAATAAAAATGCTAAATAGCCTCAATATTTCGTCATATATTTATGACTTCCTCAGGAGGACATCTACAATATTACAAAGAATATGAACCAATAGCAATAAAATATTTAAAATAATACTTACAAAGTTCAAATATAATAATCAAATTATACGTATTTAAGTTTAGAATTTTTTAAAAGTCAAAAAACATTTTTGTAAACAAGGTAATGATGAAAAGTGCTACTGCGGTTGAGAATGACGCTAGCGTCAAAACTAATGAACCTATTCGGTTGTGAACCAACTTCAAATAAACTCCTGTGCGTTGACAGTTCGCCACACACCAACACCAACATACACACAAATATTTGTAGGTTATAGCACAGATACCATTTATCTTCAAATTTTGTATCACAACTTGATGTTAACAACAAAATTATTGATATGTTAATGTAATTGTTAAAACCACTGCCTTCTCGTTCAATAAACAATACGCTAAACGATGCATTTCTTTCTAAATATGTTACATATTAAATTTGATAGGTGTGATGTGAATTTGAAACTTTGATGAAGTTGATTGAAATCGAACCGAGTAACTTTTTGAAGTGTTTATGACAGTTTTTCAATATTTCCGTTTGTTGTCGTAATATTTGATTTACGTTTCTGATTCAATTAGTGCGATAACTGATGATGAAACCAAAGTTATAAGGCAATGGTTGCATCACAATATTGAACCGCATTCATTATTGTTAAAAAACCAAGAAGAAACATAGAAGATATGGCAATCATTCGAAGGAATCAATCATGTCACAACTTTTTCAGAATTATTCTTGTCTGCCACAACCGTTAGGTTGGATTTTATTAAGCTATAGTATTGAGTACTTGATAATAATCCAAGTAATGCATACGACATAATGCAATCATGCAACAAGGGATAATTTATTTATTTATTTTACAACGTTGTATAAAAAAGCTGACTGTGCATTTGTTGCATACAAATTGTGAGAATTGTTACTACAAATTTAGTGCTGGAGAATTTATTAATGATAAATATAAAATTAAAATAAATATCTGTGAGAAATCAAATAAAAAATTATTTACTAATTTTTCTGATACGATTCAGCTCCGTATATGAACACAAAGTTTACTTAAAGTACATAATAGAACCATTTGTAAAGATATTTAAAAAAAACTACAATTCCTGATTTCCAGAGTTATGAAAAGTTTCACTAAAGAAAACTAATCATTAGTGGATTAATGTATATACATACATATATGTAATTAATGTGATCTGGCGGTTACCCCTTTAAATAGTATTAGTTAAATTATTCACTTCCTCAATATTATATATTTAGTCGAATACGCTCCATTAAATATATCAATAACATAACATAAAGTTAGTTATATGTGTTTACTAATAATTTTTATTTCCATATAAATCAAGTGATTACTTTCGAATCTATACGTATGTCAAATAGTCAATTGAAGGTAATAAGCTAACTTCTTTATTACCGCAATTAAAAAATTACTACATGTTATTATTATATCCGAGCTTGACTTGTAAGAAGTATTAAATTGTTATTTTCCCTATGAATATGCCAGTATCTGCAAAGGTTATCGTACAACATAACCTGACTTAAAATATCCTTAAATGTATGTATGTATTATTTTTTCTTATATTAATATAATAAATGCTTTTGTATTACTACCAGACAAAGCATCTTAAGTTTAAACTATTTAGTCAACTTATGACATAGTACAAATACAGATCATGTCCTACGATAACAAAAAACGGGTTATCTATCAGTAATATGCACGTTATATAAGTAAAACTGTCTGTAACTGACATAGTGGAATTATATATTTATCTGGTGCGATATGACATGATAGGAAAAAGCGCACGAAGTAGTCGATATCAGTATTAACGCATATTAATTCGAAATATATGTATATGCTTGCACTCAAAAATTGTTTACTTTAAATAATTTACGAAATCGGTTGCAACGGTATTAGGTCCTTACAGTAACTATACACATATAGGTATTATGAAATTGTTTAATTTATTGTTATTTCAGATAAGAGTTGTAAGCAAACATTGCGATTCGTGAGTTGTATTATTCAAATAATTTAGAAATTTACCAAGTTTGATAAATGAGTGGTGGTTATGTTCTTTCATTCATAAGGAAAATATGTGATTAACTTTGCAATTTTGCAAAAACGCAATGTCGGCCATTTCATTAAAGAAAGGTAATATATTTCCTGAAGCAATATGTGTTCCGATTCGTTTAAAAAGCCAAGAATAAATTCTAAATACTTTATTTATCCGACAACCTTATCATGTCTAATAGGAATGGCAAAAATATATGAATAAGTCGCAAATACCGATATTTTATTCCCAATATATAGACATTTCAATACGGATGCTTTGCGTCCGATATATCGATATTTTATTTTTAGCACCTAGATATCTCGTAGGTTTCTAGGTGCCGCACTGTGCAATCTGCATCGCATATCACACGTTAAAAAAAGCGGAGTTTTATACACTTAAACGTGTAAATATGTGCGAAAAGCTCGGGATACACTTCAAGGAGGTCCCGGGAATTTTTATTTTCTGTACAGGAAAAAGTAGTAATAAAATTTATCAGAACTATGATATGCCATACTGTAAACGATAGTTACTATAGTGACAGCTATAGAGCTATAGAGGTATATTATGAAGTGCGTATATCTTTGTAGTTGCTCAAAAGTTGATACTGGTATAATATCTTTGTGATATAACTAATACCACAGTTGTAGTAGTTGTTGCAATTATATTTACTAGTAAACTAAATGGTACAAATACTATGTAAAGCAGAGGTAAAAATTGCTATTTCCATAGTAAACGAAATACTACAGAACTGCTGTAAAAACAACTATAATGTTATGGTAATGAAGCGCCTATTCTAGAATGAATATAGATAATGGTAATAAATAGGTTATAAATAGACTATTGAATTGCTTCATTTTTGCTGAAGATGGAATTCATAGGGTCTAGTATCCGCCTATTATAACTCTGCGATTACATCACCAGTTGCCTTTCGTATAATGACGGGATCACGTATTTGCCGCTTTTATGAGCGCGGTTTTATCGTTCACAATAGCACTACTTGTATAATACCAATAATACTTACCATCTTAGACTACCAGATAAGTATAGTTTAGCAATGTCTGTAACCGCATTTACACCGAATAAGCATTGTAAAAGTACTAGTGAAGTAAACGGCAACGCCATCTTTACGACAATTCCTGTAATACAGGTGGCTAGACTAATTATATCATCGTGTTTTCTACTGCATACAACACCTTGCTATAATATAGTTTATAAATATAACGTCAAGTTTTTGAAGAAATAATATAAGACATAAATCTACTCATTGTGTTGGGTTACTACAATGTAGTATGTAACTAGAAATATATATGTAATATTTTACGAAGGTGCTGCTATATTAACCAGCAACAGGTACTCAAATAATTTACCGTAATATTAAACAAGGAAAAAAAAAATGACATATGTACACGCCCGACTTATTTAATGTCGTCGTCTACAGCGCAGTGACTATCAAAACTATTCACCATTTGCACAGGTGCGCGTTCGGCTAGCGTCGACTGTTCCAGGTAAATGATTTATTGAGTATACAGTTGTAAAACGCTTCGCAATTATGGAAGTCAGGTAGATCTAAGATTATTTAATATTGTAAGAAAACCTTTAATATTGTGATTTGAACTAGTGTTGTAAATATTTCGATGATTTCAATAATCGGAATATCCGAATCGGAAGGCCATGATATTCGGAATAATATTCCGATTCCATATTCCACCAGACATACTCATATAAGTCGCACGTATTTGGATGATTCAATAATCGGAATAACCGAATCGGAATAATATGCCGATTCCATATTCGATCACACATACTCGTATAAGTTGCACGTATTCGGTTGATTTCAAGTGGATATCAATAAGTACGGTGGCATATGGGATCATATTTGGTGTTTATTTTATACATAACTAAATCTATTAAAGTTATCTACAACAAAAATTTACTATTTTTTTTTAATAAAAAATTCTACACAATACTAATATATTGAGTCAATGTGACTGTGTGATTTAAATGTGCACAACGTCTATGATCATGAAACACCGCCCGTCAGTGCAAATAATAAATTTCGGATGATCGAGTCAAAACCGGAAAATTCAGAATTTCCAAAATCACACAATTTATACGAATACGTATATGGACACCTACCCAAAAGTTTCGGTAGATTCATTCGAAATCATCCGATTCAAAATCTTCCGATTCGAAATCATCCGATTCCGAATCGGAATCTAATAATCGATAAACCGATTGCGAATCATCCGATTTCGAATCGGATTCTAAAAATCGGAATCATTCAAATGTTTAAATAATCGGAATCAACGAATATTTTAATTCGGATACTCACAACACTAATTTGAACCCAGTTTGAATTGAAATATCACAATTATTAACACATAAAGGGTTTATTTGAAATGTCAATAGCCAAATTGTTCATTAATTCCTTATATGCATTTCAATCTGCGGCAATTATAAAACTCGCCCGCTTAGGACAATTAGTATGAATATTCTACGTAATTCAACAAGTCAAATTTTGCTGAATAAGGAGCTTATAACTTGCATGGTAGAGCAATAAATTTTTATAAACTATATGAATATAAAAAAAATGTTTTTAAAAATGTATTTCTCAACTAAACACTATCATGTAGATATAGGTATAAGCTCATCATTCAAAAGCACTAGGCATCGTTGGATTATATAGAGGATTAGTGGTAATTATGGTAAACGGCCCGGTTTTGTAATTGTTTGTAAATGGCAAATGCAAATTTAGGCAATATTCATAAAAGCAAGGAATTTATAATTTGGGTATTAAAACTTCAAAAAAAAATAACTTTATTCTCAGTAATGCATGATGTACTTCATTAAAATCGTTGTTACAATTAGGGTGTAAATTCCTTCAGTTAAAAAAAGAAAGGATTATTGTATGACACTATGCATAAATATGTAATTACAAGTGCAATTAAAGAGATATGTAAGGGTGGGTATATTCTGTGATATAAAAGCAGCTAGTAATACTAGGCAAATATTATTTTGTTTATTAGATTTTATATTGTTTATGTTTGAAATTAGCATGTTTGCTTAAATAAATACCAATTTTACAGTGTTACTTACACGTAGGTGAATCCTGTAATAGTAAATGCTAATAATTAAATATTATTGAAATCTCCATTTAAAAAAATAGTAATTAATAAACGCTTACAATAGTTAATGTTTGTTGGAGCTATAGTGTTATGAAATTTTTCTGTATTGTTTGCTATTTCCTACGTTCTCTAAACAATTAATACACAAGAATTACTATGAATACCAAACTTTATTTATTTCTATGTGAGTTTAAGTTTTGTCAATTGGGTCGCAGTTATGAAGGAGATATTTCAATTTAAAGCAGGTTCAAACCCACAATATACAACGTTTACTTGTGATATTAAATAATCCAATTTTTCTACCTGATTTGCATAATTGCGGAGGGTTTACAACTGTATACCCCAATAAATCAGTTACCTGGAACAGCCGACGCCAGCCGAACGCGTACCTGTCCAAATGGTGAGTAGTTTTGACAGTCACCGCGCTGTAGACGATGACATTAAATAAGTCGGGCAGTGTACATATACAGATCAATATAGTCGACCTATAGTTAGGGCATCGCAGGTCGGAAGTGTTCGGCAATGGAGCTAACATGAATTACTCTATTTCGACAACAAAATGCTACTACACGCTGTCGAGTAAAGTGTGATACAACACTTTACTATCACCAATGCATCCCTATTTTTCACTTGTCGAATGGGTCCGACATACGATATCCCGGCCATAGGTCGACTGTTTGATCTGTATATATTAGCATTAGCCAACTTCTTAATATGAGTTGCTTGTACAACCTATTGTTTTTTTTTTATTGATTAAATTGGTTTTGGTTCGTATATGTGTGCAGTCATCTTAAGTTATTTCTTCTTACGAGATGTCGGAAAAGAAGTATGCACTTTTATGGGTCTAAACAATGATTGCAAAATTAAGCACCTGTCTGCAAAAATGTTCAGATAAAATTGTGTAACCATGTGTTGTGGAGTGCGGCCACTTTGTTCCTATTCCAAGCACTTGTTATTTTTGGAAAATATTGTATGTAATCCTTGACTATGTAATATAGTTCAAATGAAAAAATAAAAAAACAATAATTTGGGGGATATAGAGTGCCTCATACCCCGTTGGTTATAATAATAACTAAAATTATTATAATAATATAATTGTTGCCTATTTGCTGTGGTTCATATTATATAGACAATAAAAAAAAAGATTTGAGAGGCAAAGAGTACCCCGCTCCCCTGATATTTTCTTTTCGAAAATAGTTTATGTAATCCTTGACTATGCAATAAGTATATTACTTGAAATTATAGCTTTCCAGATATTTGCATAAATCTAAAGATCCTATACCCCGAAATCAAATTGGTAGCAAAAAAAATTGCTTTATTCTTATATTACGACACTATTTCGGTTTCAAAAGTTTCGTCAAAATATGTCATTTCAAGTTGCAGGCGTTCTCTTGTAAGTAAGAACTACACGTCTTACATATATTTTGTGTGTTCAAAATGCTAGAAGTTGTCACTACACTCATAGCTGAATGTTTTCTTTACGATGACATACTACTTGGATTGTTGAGAAAAAAAAAAACAGCTTAAAAACAACAGTAGACTTGCTGTTTTTCCTTCCGATCAGATAATCGTGAGATATAAATTTTATTTTTTTTTATTTTTTCTCGCAGAAAGTTCATATTCAGTGATGAAAATTTTGCTGTAGATCCCGCTAAAAGATCTATTGTTTATGTGGCCCAATATTCAGTAAAAAAATCTCCTGGATGAGGCTGGTAACCCATACCCTGGCTGATCTAGTTCTTTCCTTTAAAAGCGCACTAGTTAGGCGCTAGTTATAACATGGAAAAACTGTGTTCAACACCTAAAGATCTATACTAATTTATTTACCCGAGCATTGATAATGATTATGTAACGAATCGTTTTTTAATATATCAACATCTGACTGCTTTATGGGAACTCATTTTTAATACAAACCGGAGGGTCCTAACAATTGTACAACCACTACCACTACCTCACCTAATGACTCAAAGAAAATTTCGGCTGCGAAATCCTCCATTCTTCTAAATATAATGATGTGGCATTTATTTGATGTTGTTCTATATAAATCTAACCTTTCATCATTGTCTAACACAACCTTCTTTGTATTCATAACTACTACTCGTAGGAATAATAATTAATAATTTATGCTAGAGGTGCATATTTATGCATATTCGTTCCATATACATATACCTAGTCATTTAGTTCGTAATGGATACCATATTTCTTTAATTTTATGGCTTAATTGGCAGATTACGGGGAACAGGTTTTTTTTAGTTTAGCAAGAAATACACAAAATGAGATGTATTTAATATACCCACTTCAGTGAAGATATTGGCACTGACAATAAAAAATTGTTAAGAAATTATATGAAAAAACACACAATATACATAAGTAAATTGTAAGAAATCGAGGTGAATTTACACCCCATCTTATTTAGAAATATATTACTTGTATTGTAATTATATAACATTACACCGCAGGTGATGTATTTTCACCCAAGATGGCGTGTAAATTCACTACGGTTTCTTTTACACTGTGCATATAAGAAGTTGATATTCTCACTATTTAACCATTTTAGTGCTCAGTTCAGGTTATTGGAATGTTTATGGATTTCATTGCATTCTCAGATTTGACGGTTATTTGGTGATTATTACAGGATAGGATTTGGACAGAATTGAGTTGGTTTTGGACCAGGAGCTTCGAATAGATTACGATCTTTGACGGAAAAGAAATATATGGTTCTGATATATTTGATCTAAGATATAGATTTTGGTTGATGGTACGCTGGACAGTAATAAGTATGAACAAAAGATACTATCCTTACTACAAGATGGCTCCTACAGATTTTAAAAACATGGTCCTACATCACGTATTGAATGTTTCATCATCAAATCCATAAATCCTCATCAACTCCCTCTGAATTCCATAATTTTTTAGTACCTAGCGACTCCGATGCACCTAAACTACACGGTCAACTCAAAATCCACAAACTCAATATTCCCTTGCATCCTATTGTTAGTACTGTAAGCAGTGTTACCTACAAGCTCTCTAAATACCTATCCTAGATCATCAAACCTTACACTACCAACTCCAACATTTCATTCACAGATTGAGTGGACTGAGAGTAGACCCCTAGGAATTATTTGTTAGTTTCTATGTCCAATCCTTATATACCAAAGTTCCTACATCCGATACTATTCAAAATCCGTAAAATCCGTAAAATCTTATCCTCCAACTTCCAACCGCATGACTTAGCAGACTTGGTGGAAATCTGCCTTGTCTCTACCTATATATTCAGCTTCGCGGCTGTTACTACGAACAAGTTTTGAGTGTACCCATTAATACCCCTTATCTCTTGTTGTTGCCAACATTTTTATGGAGGCATTTGAACAACAAATCCTAACATCCTATTCCCAAAAACCAAAATGCTGGTTAAGATACGTTGACGGCACCTTCGTAATCTGGCCACATGGACATGATTCCTTAAACAATTTCCTCACATTTTCTAATTGATAACATAGTTCCATTAAATTCATCATGAAAGTCGAGTCAGGTGGTACTGTTCCTTTCCTTTGCTAGACGTCCTAGTGAATCGACGGCCTGATGGTTCTTTGAGACATTCAATTTACCGCAAATCAACACATACCGATCGTTATCTAATTCACCCCACCATGCCCACCTATTCAGAAGAACGGTGTTATAAATTCATTAGTACAAAGGGCAATTGCCATAACCAAACCTATTATTTATCCAGAGAGCTATCCCGTGTTACCGGTACCCTAATCAAGAATAACATCCTAGACACCAGATCATCATAAACCGACACCTGCATCCTAGATCCAACATATCAGAAACACAAGCCACTCCACATCAATCAATTGTCTATCCTCCCTACATGGTGTTACCGACCGTGTAAAGAAAATCCTGTTCAACGACAACATCAAACCCTACTTCAAATTTAACGCCAAACTTTCAGATTGCTTCTTAGTCAAAGATCATAATCCATTCGAAGCTCCTGGTGTTTACCGAATGAATTCGCACTTGCTGAGCATAGGCTAGAAATCTGCCACCACGTCCACTATGCTTGAAGAAAACCATAAAGTTGACAATATAAAGTTAGTTAAAAACGTAAACAACTACGTGCAATTAAATTGTTATGAGGGTATGGAAATATATAAAAACAAACATATTTTAATGAATTCAGATTTAGGACCCTTAAATCCACTCAAATCTGTCTTGGATATTAAGTCATTAATTGATATTTATTACGCATTCGTGTATTCTGCTTTGACTTATGGAATTATTGTTTGGGGCCAGGCGGCTACAATAAGTCGTGTGTTTGTGATGCAAAAACGAATCTTACGACTGCTATTTGATTTACCTTTTAATAGTTCGTGCAGAACAACTTTTAGAACACATGGGATTTTGACCGTAACTTCTATCTATATCTATAAACTTTTGATTCACTGCATATCAATATTGGGAAGTTATCGACTTTTGCTAACGTCCATGGCACTGCACCCGACATAGATAATATTGTTTTAAACAGATATTGCCACTCTTCTATAGAAAATCGCCAAATGTTTTCAGTTCATATTTGTACAACAAGTTAAAAACCTGAAATTAGAAATTTGACCTTAATGAATTTAAACGAAAATAAAATTTATGTTAATTGAGAGATGTTTTAATGATCTGAATGAATTTGAACCTACTTGAATAATATCTAGATATTGATAAGTAGTTTGTGGGAATTTGCTTCGCTTCGCGCCTTGCGTCGCCATATCATTTTTTTTTTTCTCTTTTTACTGTTTGTTAATTTTGTTATATTGTGCGTTGTTTTTTATTACTGTATGTGTTATATTTACTTTTTTACTTTTTTATTAACATTCTGATTAAGTAGACATTAAAATTTGACGACGCCTATTCACATTTTTGGTGATTTTTCGGCGAATAAATCTATCTATCTATCTATCTATCTTAAATTCTTGTCTTTACGGTTTAGTAAGTATAAGTAGTAAATTAGACGGAGTTAGGATTAGTGACTAGTTAAGCATGACGGCAGTCAGCCATGACCGTGATCATTGTACCATGACCTTTATTAGGTATAAATTAGGGTAGTTTAGTGTAGTTTTTTAGTTCAGTGTATCTGCTGGATAGATGATAGCTTTGCTATGAAAACGTACGTCTAAGTTTACTGCAGTTTGTGATGAAGGGTCTAGGAGAAGTTCATATATCAGACAGAAAGGTATTTTTCTAATTTCTTCTTTTCTTGGTTTTTAGGTCACAAATATGGAAATGAATATCAATGACTACGTTTTATATTTTTATACTTGAAAAAGCTTTCAAATAAAGTGAAACGTTGTAGTCATTGATATTCATTTCCATATTTGTGACCTAAAAACCAAGAAAAGAAGAAATTAAAAAAATATATACATGGGCAAGAAATAAAGCTTTAAAATAAGACAGACTGTATGTAGGGGAACACGTATAAATTACCACAGGTCTAATAGGCATTTCTGAAAAAGTTTCTAACTTATAAATTTCAAGCACACCATCGCACAATCCAGGAATATGTGTAAAATCAGATAAGAACTCATCCTTCATTTTGTCATTAAGTTTAGAACTTTTTATAATGCTTTTAACGTCAGACACAAAGGACCCAAATGAGATACTAGATTTGTTAATTATACTGTTATCATTTATATATATGATAGATAATCAACGCTTTTATTGCGATAGAACATATATCACACATTGCAAACAGCACCGTTGATGTATAGACTTGCTACAGGTTGTTTTGTTCTTTGGAACCATTAAGCACGGACAAAGCTTTGTTAAGTTTGGTTATTTTTATATAATACATATCTTTTTACATGTAGGTTTATTTATTTATGTTGATGCAACACTATCCTAAATCAACATATAGATAAGCTAGTGTTGCACCAACCTATATAATATATATATTGTGGTAGGGTAGGATTTTTTCTGCTATCTCGAAGTTGTTGCTAGACAATATTAGTTTAAGCATAGTAGAGTTGTGATGCAATACCCTGATAATTGAAATCTATCTACTGTCAACAGAATTTTTACATATACATAAGAAACCAAAAAAGACAAAAATGCGTCGTCAAACCTATACAACTTTTTAAATAAAAAAATTGTTTGGTTTGCTTATCTAAATATTTTAACGATTTGAAAACCTTTGTGTCTAATAAAATTTATCCTCCCTTTTTTGAGGGAGGAAAGTTACTACTTTCAACGTGGTACGTATTATGTAAAAATTTCCATTATAATAAATAACGTCTTGGATTATTTCTTGCTCTGTATGAAGCTTTGGATTTAGTTAGTCATCACATTATTTTACACAAATTAAAACATTATGAACATTATGCTTTCCACGAAGGATTATATGCATGGCGTGTTGGGCTCCAAAGTCGAGCCATCGCGAAGGAAACTTCTATCTCGCTGGTGAGGATGTTCACAGCAGTTGCGAATGATACGTACGGAAGTAATTCCACAGGACCACGCTTCAACAGACTAACTTTTCGCCATTAAGAGCAACTGTTTTGCACTTATAGTTTTCTTAAAAAAAAAGTCTCCACTATTCATAGCATGTTAGGAAAATTAAATTGGAGCATCTACACGTCCGACAATTCTTATACTTGAAACACGTTCAATTTTCTATTAAAAAAATGTATAAGTAAATCTAAAAAATGAAAAGTAACCAATAAATTTATTATTCAAACATTATGAAAGGATACAACGTCAGCGTTTACAAAGTTGGCAGAGTTGCAACAGTTTGCAATCAAGATTAATTATTAATATTAATATTAAAATATTTAATCAAAAAATCTAATAAAAAAATCCATTGAATGGTCATTGCAAGTATGTAAATTCAGTATCTTTAATCACGCACAAATTTGTTTTATTTTTAAGTGTTATAGGTCATTAATTACCTTGTTGTGCTTGCAAGACTTTCAAGTAAAATTCTGGAAATAATATTTTTCTCCTTTATAACTATTAAGACGCTATGATAATTTAAATTGCCAACATATAGTTTGTAAAAAAAAACACGTAATTACCTCTTAAACTTCTATATTATCCTCTTTTAAACCCGTAGAAATACTTTTCTTTGTAATTTAAGAGGAGAATCTCATGTAATAGCCCGAAAACTATTTTTCCCCGAAGTTTGGGGATTTCTTTTGGCATGAAAAGAATAACGAATCCTTCCAAAACTCTTGTGATTTATTATGGTACTCTTGACGTATAAAATAATTTGCTTTCAGCCTGATGTATCAATATTTTCATTTAATGTCCGACATGTTCAAATTCGATAGGTCAATTTGCCCGATTTCTAACTCATCACACAGGCGGCGGAAATAAAAGAAACAAAAAGTTTTTCAAAGTTTATATCCCTAGTAAGACGGTGAACCAAAGAAATATGAATATTTCACAAAATGGCGGTCACTTGAAAAAAAAAACAGTTTTTTATCCAAAAATTTGCTTAAATTCCTCATAAAAAAATTGTAGAAACATTTTTTTTTTCATTTTGGAGTCATTCAAAATGTTCAATTTACATTCTATATGATTATTATGTTATATATAAAACAAACCTATTTAACAAGAAAAATAACTACGATGCCTACGAAAAATATTAACCACAAATTTAGTAAATGTGGAAACGTTACGATCTAGCGTAGTTTGATAAACTTTGACCACTGTATATTAAAGTATTGAACGTCAACGCTATTTATAAAATGCATTTCCTTACATAAGATTGCTTTTGGAAGTATTCCAAGCATGCACGCAGTAGTACTATGCATACGTACGCCAAAGTCTTGTGCACTATAAATAGTTTTTTCTTCTTGGTTGCAAAATAAAGAACACAATCGGGCATAGAAAAAACAGATTAATTGCAAGTAACTGGTATAATATTGTGGTACGCAATTTGTATATTCCATTGCAAACTAATGGTGAGGTTCTATGCATATTTATAGCGTCTGCAAGGTGATCTGTAGATAGATAGATAGCTAATAGATAGATTCTTTATTGTCTCAAGCTTAAAAGTAGCTGGACAATAATGCACAATAAAAAAAGTATATATAAAAAAAATACACACATTATACAAATATATAAATAAATAGGTATGTAAAGAGGACAATTTCTCATATGTACTAATGAGACTGCGCAAGAAGTGCCACAAATTCATCCACGGAATAAAATGCATTGGATGCAAGTATATGTTTTATTATCCGCTTGAATGTATTTCTATTAGAGTTTTTCATATGTTGGGGTAACATATTAAAAAGTTTAATACCTACAGACGATGGAGATTGCTTAAAAATATTCAATTTGTTTTTTTTTTTTTTTTTTTTTTTTTCCCATGGGCGGGTGTAAGACCCGAGGAAGGCAGCTCGGCCAGAGAGACCTATTGTGCCCCCATGTCCATATTTAGTCCTCTCGCTCAGTTGCACCCTATCAAAGAAGTTCGCAATCTGGCTGAGAGTTAATTTGTCAACTCTGGGTTCGTCCAACCGATCGACCCAAAGTGCCTCTGCCTCTCCCCATCCACTGCGAGCAGTTGAGGAAGAAGGGAGCAGGAGTTTCCTCCGCCCCCCCACACCTCCTGCCAACAGGGAGAGTCCACTAGCCCCATGCGGTGCCTGTGTTTATTTAGTGCGCAGTGCCCAGTTAAGATTCCTGTGAGTAATCTCAATCTGTCCCTGCTCATAAAGACTGCTTTACGGAGTCTTTTTTCAATTTGTTTACATTTAATCTAAAATCACCTTTACCTCTCGTATCGTATGAATGTAGCGCATTTCTAGCAAAATTGTTTTTATTATCGAATATATAAAGAAGAAGGTCTAGTTTATAAATGCAAGGGACCGGAATTATTTTATATTTAATAAAATACGCGCGGCATGACTCAAAAGTACCGATCCTAGATATACATCTAATAATCCGCTTCTGCGCTAGAAACACCTCTGAAGAATGTTTAGATAAACCCCACAAAGTTATACCATATCTAATTCTAGAATGGACCTCACTATAATAAAAGGATAAAAGAGTATCAATGGCTACTGTTCCTCTCAGTGACCGAATTTGGACGCAAGCGCTATTAATCCTGAAGATGACCCCGGCACAGTGTGCACCCCAGTCCAAAGTTTCGTCTAATTCGACGCCGAGAAATTTTACACTCTTCACAGATTGAAGAGAGGCACCATGCAAGGAAACGTCAATGTCAAAATTGTGATTCGATTGCTTGGAGTAGAAAAACATATAGTTAGTTTTAGATAGGTTCATATGCAACTTATTCCCAGAGAACCATCCCTCCAGCTGGACCAATAGCGCAGCCGCTCGATCACCAACATGCAACGGATCAGTACCCGTAACAAGTGCAGTTGTATCGTCAGCATATAAAAATAATGAAAACCTGATAAAATCAATAATGTCATTAATAAAAATAATAAATAAAATTGGGCCTAAAACAGATCCCTGGGGAATACCAGCAGTAACAGGTAAATGTAAAGATGAAAATTGTTTAACATGATTATTAGACCATGTAAGTGAAATTTTAACAAATTGACGTCTACCACAAAGATAGGAGACAAACCAACTCGCCACAACGCCACGGATACCATCGAGTTTTTCAAGTAAAACAGCATGATTCACACAGTCCAAAGCTCGACTCAAATCGCAGAAAAACTCCCGCAGAACACCGGCCGCCATCCAATGCACGAATAACATCTTCAAGAAAAGAGTGCACTGCGGAAATGGTGGAGTAACCCTGACGAAAACCATGCTGTCGATTCGATATAATATTATTTTGATCCAAATATTCAAGTAGTAGCGATAGCATTGCGTATTCGAACAATTTTGAGAAGCTAGATCCCACAGAGATTTTTAATGAACTAGGGACGGTGTCTCCCCGAAATGAAAATTAAACAAGCTGTACTATTAGTTTAACTAAACACGGCGCTACCTCCTTTAACAACCTCCACGGCATATCATCATAACCCGAACTGCTTTTGTTTTTTAACTTGCAAAATATCTGAAACATTTCATCATCAGAGAAAGGGCATGCGCACATACTAAGACAGCCACCACAACGACCAAGAGCCTGCGTAATATTAAATTTCATTTTATCACTATTAGATATTGTTGAACCACTAGCAATATTGTGGGGCTCACAAACAAAAAACTCATTAAACCTAGCGGCAACCGACAGAGGGTCCTTCACAGGAGCATCGTCAATAATCAATGCAATTAAGTCATATGTTATGGACCATGCCTCCCGAGCACGATTAGTTGAAGTAGATAATCTTTTCGAATGGAATAATGATTTAGTTTGCTTCACTAGAGAAAGGTATTTTTAGCTTCTTGATAATTTTTTTTCCAATTGTGGATATTTTAACATTAAAGTATAAAGATTGTGAAGGTTACTACTGGAGCTTTTAACCTCATTAGACACCCACTGTTCTTGCTATTATTATTAGGTATATTAACATTTCTTTTTGGAAAATGCATATTAAAATAAAACATAAATAAATGAATGAAATATTAAATGCATCTTCGACAGATAAATAACTTTCATAAACAGGCCAATCCATATCCACAACGGCATTAACAAAATCCCGCACAATGTCATCGTGAAAACTTCGTATACTTTTCTTAATTACACGTGTTTATTGAATTTTATGTTAAGTTGATAGTAATAGTACATAAATTTGATCGGAAACGATGCATGGCAAAACTCTACAATCCGTGACGTCAAAATTTACAAGTTCAAGATAGTCGTCGCTGCGCATAGGATTTTAACAAGGCTTTACCAAGTTAATAGTGGACAATAATTACTAAGGGTTGTGGATCTCTGATTAACATTTTCGAGATGTACATTAAAGTCACCCCAACGACAATATAGCAGTATTCATCGTAGATGAATGCAGCACATCATGCAATACATCAAGAAATGCATTCAAATACCGCTCGGTGATCTATAACATGTGAGTTTTAATAATTTTATCCCACCAAAAACCCAGGTAAGATCACATACCTCAATATCAACCTCCACGGCAAAACTCACTCAAATTAATTGGTACACTCTAGATTTCCATGTCCCACATAGCCACACCACCTGTATGTGAAACTTCTAACAGAATATGAGATCAAATTAAAACCGTAAAATAAATCTACATTAGTGATCAAACTCAGTGAAACACAAAAAACTGAATAGCGGTTGAAACAAAAGTCAGCTTTTATTGTGACAACTGATCATTAGTTAAACTTTGATATTTATTAATAAAATATCTATTTGTCACTCGATTCGACGCGTTTTCAGTTTAAAGAGTAATTACAGACTATGCACCTCACATTAGTAATATTGTTCTCTATGGAGCCCGTTTCCACTCATATTACACTTGACCATTTATAAAGTTGACGTTTTTATCATTAAATGAAGGCAGAACTGCTAAGCCATAACCCGCCGTAGCATAGAGGAACCTCGCCAGTCCTGCAGTTCAATGAAACAATAGGATTGTTTTGGTCAACAGCATCTGTTTCAAACACACGGTAAGCACCTCAACGAGTTTCCTCTTCGCACATAATTAGAAGACTTCGCAGTGGATGCACCGTGTTGAAGTTGAAGGTATGAAATACCTTGCCAAACAGAGCACAAAAGTTTCTTTACCTTTTTCGTTAATATGTAAACCATGCTTTTGTGTAGTCGTCATTCACAAGGGTACGGTTACAATCAATGCAGTAAAAGTTTGAGAGTGGAGAAAATCTTGAACATTTGAACATTAAGGTTGTTACACAAGTCTATTGAAAAAATAGGACGGTGTGCCAGTACGGTGTAGAAATCAGAATAACATTAGTATTCCGTTCAGCGTTCCTTATAATTGCCATTTTACTGTCGTCCATTGGTCTAGCCGTAAGTGCGTTATTTGATCCGCCGATTATTACAACAAAATCTTGCATGTCAAATTTTTCAGTCAAAGAGCAACATCCTCAAGACATTCTCATAAAAGGCCTCGGTTTAAAAATACTGTGCATATGAAATTTCAGGTAGAAGTCTCCTAAGGTGAAAAGCGGCTCCACGTGCGTGGCTATCTCCCAATATAAGGACTCTCGAACGATTATCACCCTCATCCGAAATTAAAATTCCCCGAAACGGATGTGTATTTATATATATATATATATATATATATATATATATATTATATATATTTACATCTCTCTATCTTTAGAGCGTCCGTACAGAAAACCTGTTTAGAGCGCCCACTTGCTGGATTTCATGTAATGACCATTCTTTTGCTATATATATTGCATATCTGTAACCAAGCTGTTAATAACAGAAAATCGACAAATATTGATCATTAAAATTTACAAATTGATACTCCACCGACAGGTGAAGCGTCCTTACATTAAATCGTGATGAAGCGCCGTATTTTGCCTACCAATTTTCATTCTTTGACACTTCAAGCGTCCAAACATATACTTGATCCATCTAACCGTCATTGGAGCGTCTGCAGTGTTGCATTTTGAACTTAGAATTAGCCCACATTCATGTTAATATCATACGGCGCGTCTGTATTTTATATTATCGTGATGTTATTATGTTATATAATTTATTAAAACTATGATACCACAAAAATAAAATGCTTTAATATGCATGTAATAAGTAACTAGTAAATACTCTTGACAAAACAGCATTATTATATGAGTGAGTTTTTATCTTGAGACAACGAATATCTCTAAAACACTGCATCAAATCAAAAAAAGATGAATAAGATTTGTTATATGTAGGAGCTCACTGAATCGTGCCGAATTCGATCCCCTGTAGAATCCGAATCTGCAATACGAAATGGGGTTCCCATTTCAGATTTCAAATTGTCAGTGAGCCCCTACATTATAACAAATTTTATTAAGATCTTTTTTGATTTGATGCAGTGTTATAGAGATATTCCTTGTCTCAAGATAAAAAACTCCTAAAATCCTATATATTCTGACTGGGATTTTATAGGTCAAATTAAATAACACTTTATATGTTCGTTGTTGACTATCGATAGTTTTGATTATCGATAACTATCGGTAGCTTGACTATCGATTAGTTGGCTATCGACAACTATCGATAGTTGACTATCGATAGTTTGACTATCATAACTATCGATAGTTGACTATCGATAACGATCGATAGTTTTGACTATCGATAACTAACGGTAGTTGACTATCGATAGTTGGCTATCGACAACTATCGATAGTTTGAACTATCGATAGTTTTGATTATCGATAACTATCGTAGTTGACTATCGATAGCTGGCTATCGACAACATCGATAGTTGACTATCGATAGTTTTGATTATCGATAACTATCGGTAGTGTGACTATCGAAGTGCTATCGACAACTATCATAGTTGAATATCGATAGTTTGACTATCGATAACTATCGTAGTTGACTATCGATAACTATCGATAGTTGACTATCGATAACGATCGATAGTTTTGACTATCATAACTAACGTAGTTGACTATGGATAGTTGGCTATCATAACTATCGATAGTTGACTATCGATAACTATCGGTAGTTGACTATCAAGATATGCATAGTTGACTATCGATAACTATCGGTGTTTGACTACGATAGTTGCTATCGATAACTATCAGTAGTGACTATCGTAGTTGGCTTCGTAACTATCGATAGTTGGGTATCGATAACTATCGATAGTTGACTATGCTAACTATCGGTAGTTGACTATCGATAACTATCGTAGTTGACTATCGATACTATCGTAGTTGACTATCGATAACTATCGGTATGACTATCATAATTGGCTATCGATTAATTATCGGTAGTTGACTATCATAACTATCGGTAGTTGACTATCGATAAAACTATGTAGTTGACTATCGATAGTTGGTATCGATAACTATCGGTAGTTGACTATCGATAGTTGGCTATTAAACTTACAGTAGTTGACTATCGATAGTTGGCCATCGATAACTATGATAGTTGACTATCGATAACTATCGTAAGTTGACCATCGATAGTTGACTATCGATAACTATCGATAGTTTTGACTATCGATAACTACGGTAGTTGACTATCGATAGTTGCTATCGATACTATCATAAGTGACTATCGATAGTTGACTATCATAATATCGGTAGTTGACTATCATAGTTGGCTAGCATAATTATCGTATTGACTATCGATAGTTGGCTAACGAAACTATCGATAGTTGACTATCGATAACTATCGTAGTTGACTTCGATAGTTGGCTATGGATAAACTATCGAGTAGTGACTATCGATAGTGAAATCGATAGTTAACTATCGATAACTATCGATAGTTTGACCACCGATAACTATCGATAGTTGGTATCGATAACATCGATGTTGGCTATTGATTAACTATCGATAGTTGACTATCGATAACTATCGATAGTGTGACTATCAATAAAATCGATAGTTGGCTATCGATAACAATCGATAGTTACTATCGATAACTATCGATAGTTGACTACGATAGTTGGCTTTCGATAACTATCGATAGTTGGTATCGATAACTATCGATAGTTGACTATCGATAACATCGATAGTTTTGACTATCGATAACTATCGGTAGGTGACTATCGATAGTTGACTATCGACAGTTGTCTATGGATAAACTATTCGATATTGACTATCGATAACTATCGATAGTTTTTGACTATCATAGTTGACTATCGATAACTGTCGATAGTTGACTATCGAGAACTATCGATAGTTGGCTTTCGATAACTATCAATAGTTGACTATTGATAACTATCGATATTGTTGGCTATCATAACTCGTAGTTGGCTATCATACCTATCAATAGTTGAACGTCGTCGTGCCCACCACAAATATATTTATATTAGTTTACAGCGAAGGATGCCCAATTCAATAGAACACTACAAGCATCGTTGACTATCATGTTATCGATAGTCAACTATCGATAATACTTTTATTTGACTATCGATAATTCTGATAGCCAACTATGGATATTGGCTATCGACAGTACTATCGATAGTTGAAATACCGATAGTGCCACCACTACTATTTCTCATAACTGTGACTACAATATTTCTATATTCCATACGGAACGTTTTCAAATTAAATTAAATAATCACTATGTTAAAAAAAAAATTTTTGACAAGTTCCTGTAGGAATATAAAAATATATGTAGTCATATTTATGAGAAAGAAAAAATATAATAGAAAATAGTAGTGTAAGTTGAATTTAAATTAAAAAATGGTTTTTAATTATATTAGTATATTATTCAATTTTATATAAAATTTAAATTGCTTTACTTGAAACAGTTTCATGTTAAACAACGAAACGATCGTCGCAAAAATAAATTTCAGATGAACATTATAAACGTATTACCTAATTCCTTAGAATTCGTTAAAGTCCCAATTAAAATATAAGAATAAACACAAGATTAATGAAATCTACGAACAATATTAGTTTTAATAACATTTTAACGTTTTTTGATATATTGGTTTGCACGAAACTTTAATCTTAACCATCTTTATATGTAGTGATATTATGTAAATGATGATTTTCTCTTTAAAAAAGCTCGTGGATGGGGAGGATGAATTATTTTTAAAGTGATGAAATAATTTTTTATATAACATCGAAGGGACATCCTTTAAATGATTAAATTAATATCTTTCGAACACCGAGTTGGTGAAGGGTATGAATTTTTTGAGTGATTATTTAATTGCTGTCACAACTGGATTAATTATTTTTAAAATGGTGAAATTATTTTTTTTTGGCATCACCGGAGGGAGATAGGATTAGACATGTTTTAAATGATTAAATTAGGTTTTTTCAACACCGAGGTGGGGAAGCGTATGGAATTTTTGGGTGATTAAATTAATTGTTTTCGCAACACCAACAAGGGAGGTAGAATTAAAAATATTTCAAATTATTCATTTTCTTTAAAAAGCTCCGTGGGTGGGAGGTGTGAATTATATTAAAATAAAATCCTCCCTCCCTCTCTGCGTTGCAAAAAAAATAATTTCACTATTTTAAATATAATTAATACACTCTCCCTCCCTCTCCACGGTGTTAAAAAAAAACGCATTTCTTCATTTAAACCACTTTTAAACTTCCTCGCTCATCAGTATTGTCAAAGCAATTAATTAATCACTTAAAAAAACTTCATCCCCTTCACCATCACGATGTTTAAAAATCCTATTATTTAATTATTTAAGCATGTCTTTCCCTATTTTGAAAAAAAACAATAATTTCATTACTTTAAAAATAATTCATTCCCTCCCCGCCCACGTGCTTTTTTTAAAGAGAAATTCAGCATTTAAAAATTTTTAATCCTCCCTCCCTCATTGGTGTTGTGAAAACAATTAACTTAATCCCTAAAAAAATCTCATCTCCGTCCCCACCTCGTGTTGAAAAACCTTAATTAATAATTTAAAACATTTTTAACCTTCATCCTCACAGTGTTGTGAAACAATTAACTTGCTAATTAATTCAAACAATTTAATTTAATCATTTAAAGCATGTCCTGCCGTGTTCTGAAAAAACAATAGTTCATCACTTGAAAAATAATTCATCCCCTCCCACCCACGGGGCTTTTTTTAAAGAGAAATTCATCATTTAAAACATTTTCAATCCTCCCTCCCTCATTGGTGTTGTGAAACAATGAATTTAATCACTAAAAAATCTATCTCCTTCCCCGCCTCGGTGTTCAGAAACATTAATTAACCATTTAAAACATGTTTAATACTCCCTCTCTCCGACGTTTAAAAAATATTTCATCATAAAAAGTTCTCTTCCCTACCCTGTGTGAAAATCGTCCTCTTGTGAAAAGAGATAAAAGTATCTTATTTGCATAAATATTATTAAATAGAATATAACCTTTATGACTTATTTATAATGCTAACCAACATAAAATTGAACTAAAACGTGTTAAAAATTGACTTGCACCAGTAAGTTTCCGATATACAAATTTGTAATAAGCTTATTAGAATTACAAATTACGATTTGCAATTGTAGATTACTAAACATAAGCGGATTACTGATTACAAGTAATCAGAATTACAAAAGAAGTTAATTACGCTCAACACTGATTACAGATACTCAAGAAAAAAATCTTAACTATATCAATATAGTATTATTTTCTGTTTTACATATTGTTCGTAAAATATTACAAAATAATGACCTCAAATTTTACTATACAGTGACTACAACGGATTCATTTTACGAAATTCAAATAAATATAGAATTTCAAACTCACCGTTGCCAAATCGAATGGACGCTTGATAATCGAGAAAATGAACAAACCAATCGTATAATACATATACGTCTTGATTTTCGCAGCGCCACATGGAACCACTATGTGAACTAATGATATAGGTGGCCGTATTACTTTCGACCATTTGGTGGGTAAAAAAGCGTCCACCAAATTTTAAAATAACGGTTATTCGATACTATGAGATGGCAGACAAATTTTACGTGGAACATGCATAAAGCGTCGTATACGGACGCTCTATGTAGGGTGGACGCTCTAATCATGTAAAATGTTAATGTACGGACGCTCCAACGATAGTAGGATGTAATATATTATATATATATATATTATATATATTATATATATGGGAATAAATTATTCAGACTTTTATTGTTCGATTTCTTTTCCTCAGCAGAAACAATTTCTTCACATCGTACCTGCTTGCTTTTGCTTACCGTATTTTCTTGGAAATTTTCGTTGATTGTAATTTTCGAAAAACTTGCTCCTCCGAATGCGAAGGAGTATCAATGTTCTTTTCGTTGTTTATATTCTTGCTAACACTTCTTTCGGTTATTTTTATTTATTGTTTATTCTCGTCGTTGTGTCGGTTGCGTTTAATTCGGATATTTTCCAGTTTAGGAAAATCAGTTTGAGTCCCAATACTAGTAGTTCTAATAAGTGTTTGTGTATATTCATTTACAAGAGTCATTTCATCAGTTTGTGTACCTATTGTTGTCCGCACTGACGGGATTTTGGTGAGTTTTTCTATAGTTTTCTTTAAATATGTTATCACCTTCATCATCTTCTTTGTTTTCAAGAATTTCATTTAGCTTTCTGATTTGAGTTTCTAATGACAATTTTTTTGTATTGAGTTCATTAATTTCATAATTTGCCGCCGCTAATTTATCACGCAGTGAAATGTCTATTTCACTCAGAGTCTGCAATCTTATCATCGTCAATATCACTTACTACCGTAATATAACTGTTATTTAAATCGTTCTTTTAATTTTTATGAATGCATGCAGGTTTTTGACATCTAGATCTAAGACTTCGTGCAGACGCCATTTTCCGAGAATCAGGAATGTCAAGCACAACACAAAATATATTGTGATAAAGAATAAGCGTAATAACACAAAACTAAAACTTCAATCAGTCGATTTTGAAAGCACGTCACCGAGTCAGAAAAAAACAAAAACGTTTCAATTAGACAATCACAATCACTTTCGACTCGCCCGTTTAAGGAACGTCATGTATACCAATATCCATTAACCTTATCTATAGGTTATTGATATTGGTATAACCATACCCGTGGTTATGAAATTTGCAAGTTGTGTTTAATTTTAGCAATACCCCAGTAAGTTAAACGTAAAATCGACAACAAAAGGTAACGAAGTTACCATCGATTTTACGAGAAATTTTACAGAAAAAATTGAAGTTGAGTTGAGTGAAGATTGGAAAAAGTTGATATAGGAGGAGCTGGAGTCCAGAGCTAAGTAGATATTTGCGGGGAAGGAAGAAGAAAAAAATTCCTTCAAGTGGTTTCATGTACACTGCCTCTTGGAGTTCACCGTATAAAACTGTCTTTAGCTCAAACTGTAGAATGTCTAGTATTACTTGAGTAGTAATTGCTATAAGAATTCTCATAGCGTCATATCTTGTTATTGGTGCGTACGTTGTTAATGTCTAGTATTACTTGAGTAGTAACTGCTATAAGAATTCTATAAGAATTCTCATAGCGTCATATCTTGTTATTGGTGCGTACTGCTGTGAACTGATTGTCCAAGCATATAAGTTTAAAGAAATTAAAAATGACAAAATTAATTTAGCTAGCTCAGCAAATATGAATTTAAAAGGGCGCCAGAGATTCTTATATCTCAGAGTAACTTTCATGAAAAGTAATAGTGGGCGTTTGTAAAATTTTACTTTCTTTAAAATCCCTAATAATAGAAGTGGCTAATTCAAAAATAAAAGAACTATTTAAGATGATATTTAAAATCATTAACTTTTATTGTAAAAAGAAAAAAAAAAACATTTAATTAACAACAATAGGGGAAAAAACCTTAATACAGAAGGTATTGGATTAAAATAACCCCTTCGTGAATTTACAATTAAAAAGGACAATGCAAATCCTTTAGCAAACAAAATGGTGAATTCGTTCTAGAAGGAATTTCTTATAGCACAAAAAATCCACGTGGTTTCAAAAATCCAAAGCAAACTAAAATTTAATTAAATCAACGTGGAGAACCAAGTAAAATCAAAATGAAATTAAAATACAAGCCCAAAGCTTCTCTTCACCTACCCCGAGGTGATTAAAATAAAATTAATTTGAAAACTACACAAAAAAAAAACAACGGAAAATTTAAACTCTAAACGCGATCACTTCTAAAACGAAAATTATTAACGGGCCTTATACATAAATTGTGCACAATAATACAACGCCAATTAATAAGCGGAGATGTCTGAATAATGATCAAAATTAATAAAAATTAAAGAACAAATCTTTACAAATGAAAAAACGCAAAATGGATGCAAAGAGCTCAAAATTTACATGTACTTACATTCGTGACAATAATTCAGACACTGAGCCCTAAAGAGGCGCCCCTCGCGTACAAACAAACTAGCAGCTGCGCGCGCTGCGTCAACCGCATAAATCATAGAATACGCCTTATAAGAAGGACCTAACACAAGATAACAAATGCTAAACATATAAAGGAAAGAAAAATAAACTAACTAACTGAACAATTAAATACATCCAATAAAACTACTAATTCTTAGCAAAATTTAAAACAAAGTGAGAATTTGCGCGCGGCAACGCCAAAACTTGATCTTGGAAAATTAACAGCATAGAGTTCAAGCAACCGGGGAGCCATGCCATAGCAGTACGTTTCATTATAATCAACTACTAACTTTGCGGAGTTTCCAAATCGACCATCCCTGCTTTTTCAACTCCTGTTAAATGCGATTTTTTATCTAAAGAAAAAGATTAGATTACTTACTAATTGTTTGTTTTCATCGAGTGTCAACCAAGCTTGACGAACATTGCCGTACTTTGATAACAACGTACTCAAAATGTTTGTCATTATAACTGTGTCACTTTCACATTCACCTGATTCTTTAATTTGTTTTGCTAAATTTTATATTTGGGAAATATGTTAAGCTATTGAATCATTTTGATGCCTTTTGCCCTGGTAAAATTTCTCGTGCACCATTAATTTATTTGTTACACTTTTAGGTTCATAAATTGTATTCATTTTGTCAATATCTTTTGAATTGTTGCAATTTTCTATTAACGTACTCTGATTAGATTTCATTGCCGACGTTAACGTAAATATCGCGATGGTATCATTCTAGCCACACTCTGTGTATTTTTTATCTGCCTTACCCTTAGGTTTGGGAGCCGTTTCATTTCATTTGAAATTTCCACTGATAATAATTCCGCCCATCAAACTTATTGATAAAACCAACATCAATTTTATCAGCCATTTGCCTTCGATTCCTCAACGTATGAAAATTTCATAAAATATTGCTCCACGTAATTATCAAATCATAATTTTTTTTATCCGTGCTGGCCTGGCCCCCATAAATCTATTAGAATGTATGTATGTATGTAGATAGAAGCACCCACACTGCAACCTAAAAGATCTGTTGTGTCCCCTATTCTTACTGCTTTACAGCTGGCCTTCCAATCCTATTCCTTTCAGAAAGTGTAGGATGTCGGAGGGCCCCAGTCTAGGTAAGTCTTCCTCTTCGATTTCACATGCAACGCCCTCGAGTTGCACAGTGCTACGCAGTTTGAGAGGTGGTGGATGGGTGTTTCATCCTGTTCCCCACAAAATCTACATTCAGATTCCTTTTCCAATCCAAGCTTACTCAGGTGTCCTTTCAGTCTGCAGTGGCCTGAAAGTATTCCTGTTAATATGCGAACGTTGTTCTTACTCAGGTTGATGCATTCTGTAAACCTCTTCTGGTTATAAGTTCCCAGAAGAATTTTACTTTGCCTGATTCCCTGGAGATTTTCCCAGTAACTGGATTTTCTCTGCTCCATTTCTATTTTTAGTTTCTTCAGTATTGTACTGCTACTTAACCCGCAAAAGGGTTCAGGCCCTACAAAAGGCATTCCAGTCCCTTTTTTGCGAGGTTATCCGTTATCTCGTTTCCTTCCACTCCTGTGCGACCCGGAACCCATAGGAGGGTTACTTTATTTCTTTTGCCTACCTCATTTAATTTCCCTAGGCATTCCCAGACCATCTTGGAACTCATTTCATATGAGCTCAGCGCCTTGATGGCTGCTTGACTATCAGACATGATGATAATCTCCTGCTTCCGATAGTTTCTATCCATGTTGAACTGAACACATCTTTCAATAGCGTGTATTTCCGCCTGAAATATACTTGCATATTTTCCCAAGCTTTCGAAATATGTGGTTCTACGCCCATATATTCCTATTCCGGATCCCTCTGCCGTTTTGGAGCCATCAGTGTATCATTTGATGGTATTTCTATTCAAGTTCAAGATGGTGTTATGATCCCACCCGCTCCTGTTACTGAGCTTTATGATGAATTCGTACACAAAGCTGAGTTTTTTTGACATATCATCCTGGGGCATACCCAAGGTTTGATCACCGTCAGGAGATTGAGGCCTATGCCTAATCATTCCTTCCTTGACCATTCTGAGTGTGGTTCAATCTATTAGAATAGATTTACACGATTTTATTTTATAACTTTATTATTAGAAAACATCGATATAATATTAAGAATAAACTTCTTACCAATTGCAAAAGCATTGCTACCAACCTACTTTGTATAATAAATAATAAATATAAAAACACTAATGCCACATATTATTAATAATTTAAAACTAGCGGTTTTTACATAAACATGTTCCCCAAAATCAGGATTTATTCGAAAATATTCTATAATCATAAAGTCATCAATACGTAGATGGTAAATTTCGGTCAGTAGGCATTTCAAATTTGATCTGTTATATAATCGATCTAATGCAAGTCTGTGTAAAATGACCTGTATTTGAATAAATTCTATAACAACACTATATAGTTTTATACAACTGATCTCAGCATTTTCCCAGATTATTTACTACTTAATATACAATTGCGCAATGTATTTGTCCAAAACAGTTGCGACATCTTTAGGACATTTGAAATTTAATTTTTTAAATTGGTTTTACTCGGAAATGTGAAAATCAAATGAATTATTTTACGCATTTCGTCATCGTATAATACAATAATTAAATATATTAAGTCATTTTTTGTATAATTTGTTGAAGAACCCGATCCTTTAACCACCAGAGAAGTAACTTCTAATTCGAATGCAAAGTATTTGCTATCATTGAAAGTGAAAAATCTCTTTCAGATTAAGGCGTATAGAGTGGTCAACTTTCGTCTGCGCGTCAGGGCAGTATTATTTATATGTGACATTAACGTTTAACACAACTATACAGTACAATATCGGGAAACAGCAAAATTATTTATTTAATTAACTACAAATATTATATATAAGCCCCTTACCGTATTTAAGTAGCAGAAATAGTATTTATATAATAGTTTCTACCATTCATTAAGTGTTTCAAGATTTTTCTCACTAAACCGCGTTCGTCACGATGAAACATGCTTATAGTTTGACCGCCCAACATCTACAGATGTAACACACTCATAATTAAAATAATCTTTATAGGTATATAACGGATCAGATGCACCACCACCAATGTGTATTCCGATTTGTGCCAGCACAATAACTGTTTATCGCACACTGTACAAACTATTCTGGCATCACTATAATGTAAATTTTGGAATTCACCGATATACTTTCCTACATTATGAAAAAATTGGTCGTTTCTGGATTTTCTACGTCGGCATTGTATTACATTTACTGTGCGTAAAATGTTAACGAAGAATTGTACTATCTCGCATCAAGACTCGACTAACACTGGTACTAGAGATATGCATACTAGTATGATCTATCTATCTATGTACAAAATACTCATAACATTATTTGGTAACAGATATGAATATAGTTTAGAACAGGGACACGATTTAATATATACGTGTTATCTCATACTTCCTCCGCTCTAATAACCAAGTGCAACAAAATATCTTTGTAAACGAGTATGAGTACGCGTACGCATGCTGATATTTTACCAGTAAAATACTACGTTAGTTGTTTGGCAATTGTTTGGTAACAAATATCTATGTAAAGATACTGATTTGGATAAATGCGCACTCTCGCTACGTATTAACACATGCCATATTAATTTTAACTACCCACATCGAGACTCGAAGGCTAGTAACAGGTATTGATAACAGGTAGTAATAATAGGTATGACCTCAGAACAAGAAAAGTTTGTACCTGTTATCGCCAAATACTGATATTTATTATCTCTAGATACTAGACACACGAATCGGAGGGAGTGATTTTACTGCCTTGAAAAGATACTATGGATAAACGTTCTGCATAGCGCGAGGCGAGTACAGCCCGTGTAAGCAGACACGTCTGACCACTCTACTTATTAAGCCTTATGGTGATAGTTAAAAAGATATTTAGTGTATTCAGGGCACTCTAGATTGAGAAATTAAAATTCAAATTTCTTGTAACTAAAGAAATAAAAACTGACAAATTACGTGTTTCAAAATTACGTAGAATCTCAAAATATAAAAGGTGTTCAATTTGAATCTTTAAATTTGATTATAAATGTCCCAAAATGAACGCAAGATTTGAATTTGCCCCCATTTGTGCAGTAGAGTGTTGACAACCCTGAAAAAAAAAAACAATTCGACAGCTGACAGTTTAGGGTTAGTAAAAATGGAGCGTTACACGATAGAAGAACGTGTCTTCATTATTGAATAATATTTCAAAAATAATGAAAGCTTGGCGGCCGCAGTTCGAAAATTTCACACAACATACGGTCGGAATAGTGTTTTAACTTCGTCAACTGTGAAGAGATTAATTGAAAAATTCAGGGAGACTGGATCCATTGGAGATGCCAAACACACTGCTCGTCCAAAAACAAGCTGTTCAAATGTCAATATCGAAGCAGTCCGTGAGAGTGTCGGTGACGATCCAGAAACCTCAATTCGGCGTCGTGGACAAGAATTGCAAATTTCAAGAAGCTCTCTACAGCGTATACTCACTAAAGATCTGTATCTCCATGCTTACAAAATTCAATTAATACAACAACTGAAGCCTAATGACCATGCAAAGCAAAGAAAGTTCGTTGAATGAATTAATATCAAATGCACATTCAACAAATCGATGCTGATTTTTCGAGCAAAATCATCCTAAGAGATGAAGCACATTTTCACCTTGATGGCTTTTGTTAATCGCCAAAATTGCCGCTTTTGGAGTTCTGAGAACTCACATGTGATTGTCGAAAAACAAATGCATCCACAACGTGTCACTGTTTGGTGTGGATTTTGGGCTGAAGGCATAATTGGACCATACTTTTTTGAAAATGAGGCTTGTCAAGCAGTGACTGTTACTGGTGCTCGATATCGCGACATGATAACACAGTTCCTTCTGCCGAAATTGGATGATATTGATGTGGCCAATATGCGGGTTCAGCAAGACGGTGCCACATGCCATACAGCCCGTGAAACAATTCAATTACTGCATGAGACATTTCCAGGTCGTGTACTCTGTGACGCCACCAAAATTTCTCGCTAAATATCAAACTACTGCTGATTCCTTCGAAAGATCTAGAGTTCTTACCTGTCATTCAGGGTCCCGCCGGCTTCAGTGGAGACGGGTGTGGATTATACAAACAGTGAACGAAATCAAAGGCGCCACCCGCTTTAAATCATACCCTGTCGAGGCGTCCGTCAAAACGGGAAATTCGGGGTTAGAAAGTAAGAGGGAAATCAGCGTAACGAAATTAACAAGAACTACAAGATTTCTTGGGTATAAGTAAATAACAAAATTTATTTATTGTTGTAAAATTTAGTGTAAATAATTGTAAATATATCAGTTAAATATTGAGTGGATTAAGTACAATATCCACAAGGTTAAAATTAAGATAATAAAATATATAAAGAACCATCTACCGCCCAAGGGACGTATTAACAGACACTAAAGTGATTAGGGCTCGAATTAAAATCGTACGTAGGAGTGAAATAAAGCGGTGTTTATTCCCTGAATGGCAGTCATATGATGGTAAATATTATGGATCCAAATACGGAGTTATAACAATCCTTCCAAAATTACACAACGATAAAATACCAATATAGGCCAGCAACAAAAAAAATAAATGTAAACTAGAAGGTGAAAACCCTTGCGTCCAAGGGTTTAAGATAACAACACTAGTTCAAATTAACACGTGGGTGGTGCTAATACGATGGTCGTTCTGACTGCTAAAATCCGCCTAGGCGATGCGAATCGTACTACTTCAATCTAGGACCTCGTCCAAACCAAGAAAAGGGTTTAAGATAACCACACCAGTTCAAATTAACACGTGGGTGGTGCTAATACGATGGTCCTTCTGACTGCTAAAATCCGCCTAGGCGATGCGAATCGTACTACTTCAATCTAGGACTTCGTCCAAACCAAGAAAATAACTACGATCCAACCAGCAATCTACACAATCTGCCCTTATAGTCCGCATTAACTAATATGCGTAATCTCACACAGCAAACGGCAATTGCGGACGACTCAACGCAGGTCTATCCACTTTAAGAGCCAACACGGGAGTGTCCCAAAACGGAAAATCGTTTCGAACTTTTTCCGATAAAACGACAATACTAGAATTATCGATACCGGAAACGACGTAAATTAAACTCTACAAATCAAAACGCTCTAAGCAACCCCTAGACTAATACAAAATACTCGCAGATATAATAACTTGAAGAGAATTAAGAAATGAAAAGGTGGTAACCCTGACTTTACCAAACAACCGCCGATAACTTTCGATCGTTCTGTCAAAACATCTGACAAGTGAAAATAAACAAACAATCGTGGATCACCAACTCATCCAAATAACAGAAGAAAAGTATGGAAAATAACAAACAACAGAGAAAAAGCACGTAAAATAAGACTGAACAAAACACAGATCGGAAGTATCCCTGGTAAGGTAGTAAAAATGAGTAAAACTCAATGCTAACGTAACCTACACTTCTAGTGACAATACCAAGAGCAAGATTAAGAATTAACAAAAATGTAACACGTATAGCGACTTAGTATGTTACACCCCAAAGTTACTCCGAATAAAAGAAACGTTATATAAGTACAGATAGGAAAAATAGAAACAGTACAAGCGATAACCGTAAGAGAAAGAAAACATCGTTACAACTCTCTCGTTTCGGTGATCAGAATTGGGCCCCTAGATCGTGTGATTTAACACCATTAGATTTCTTTTTATGGGGTTATTTGAAATCACAGGTCTATGTCAACAAGCCCACAATCACCCGTGCATTAAAGGAGGAGATTCAACGCTGCATCAACGAAATTTAGCTACATTTATGCAGAATCGTCATCGAAAATTTCGACAAACGAGTGCGTATGTGCATGCAAAGCCGTGGAGGTCATTTGCCCGATGTGTTATTCCATAAATAACCCTATCCTATGTACTTTATGATTCAATAAAAAAATAACAATCAAAGACTAAAAACTGTGTTTTCTATTTAATTCAAAACTTACGGTAATTTTGGGACACCTTTATTTGCAGTAAAACCGGCATGATAAAAAATATAACATAAACGCTAGTCTGCTTTTATTAAAAAAATATCTATAAATAAAAGAATTATGCACAGAGGCCTATGAGCTGAGACATCCAGTATATTAATATAGGCATGAAAATTTAATTTTTATATAACAAAAAAATGGCATTGTTCTATAAGTTCCTAATTTTAAAACTAATTTTTTTCAATATTTTAATATTTTTGTTCAGGAATAAAATTCTTTTCAAATAAGTTTAGCCCTAAAATACAACGGTTTAGCTTCTTAATTATATGACACCTTCCAGAAAATTCATAATTTGTTTTGCTCTATTTCATATTAATATTATTAATTATAAAATATTAATATTAATATTTTGATCCTAAAAATATAGATTGCATGTATTATCAGTTTGTGAAACGCATAGACAGTTAGCGGACTTCATGTGAAGTATTAAAGCAATTGTCTTACCAACACATATTAATAATTAATACAATAAATATATGTAGAATTATATATATGAAATAGTCAATCCAAATAAACCAAACCAGTTTTCAATAATGAGAAAGCTTTCATAATTTCCACGTTTATTAATTATTGCAGTAAGAGTATATTCACATGTTTCAATCTTGTGTACTGGGAAGTGCAACAACGCAATAGTTTTATGCAACGTATTTTGGAAACAAATAAATCATTGCCTTATTCTATCCGTAAAGCATATGTTATATTAAACGATAATAAAAGCATAGAACACCATTCATATAGGCAAATATTTCCCTGAAAGCCTAAAAAGAATTATTTTTAATCTGTAGCGCAAATGCACATGATGCATGCACCAACGTTTGTGTGTGCAGTTTTGCCGCATATTATCGCGCAATATTTCTATTAATAGTTTTCAAGGTCAAACGTTAACAACAAAGTAATTATTTTAATTTAGAAAATATGTACCGGCTGCAATTGTAAACAAGTAAGTTTATAATAAAGTGATGTTACAATACTACATTACAGGATATATGCAGTTATGAGATAAGTTTGAATTTTACAGATTTATAAAATGTACCTTATTGTGCACGAATTTACATTTTTTATAATATAAATTCTTTATTTTTATTATCTCTTACTTTGTTTAAATAAACCTAGCTCAAAGAAAAAAACTCAAACATATATATAAAGTGTGTCTAGGTTCATTCTGTTAAAAGATTTTATCACACATAAATTAATTATGTTGCAGCTGTTTATTTTTAAATTTGCTTGGTTAAACAACCAAGCCAATTTGAACATAGTGAGCAATTACTTCTTACTTTTCGGCATTTAGGCTAAATAGTGAAAATGGCCCTAATAAATAAATTTCGATTTATTGTATAATTAATAACGAAATGGCACAACAGGTTTTTAGATTTGGATAATATGCTAACAACACAAAAATGAAGAAAAAAAAGTTCTTGAAATAACTTGAAACCTTCTACATTGTTAAAGTCACAAAAACAAAAAAAATACCTAGAAAAATTATTATTATATAGGTGCACTTCATAAAGTGATCCAAGTTCGGATATAGATATAATTCTAAACGAATATATTTTCCTGGAAATGACTTACTTTAGAGATATAGACTTTAAAATACAGACTATTGCTTTTTTAGAAAATATAAGAGATATAAAGTTGGTTAAAGAAGAAAAAGGTTATGTGGTTTGGAGACGAATAAAATGCTCTAAAAGGACGACAAATGAAAAACTGAATACTGAATTAGATTTATACAGTAACTTATGGACAACTAATGTGAAACAGAAGAACTAATCTGACTACCACGGTAACTAACCTTTATAAGGTGCAAGAATCAAACCTGTGTATGCATATATACCTGGGGCAATAGGATCTTGCCCAACAGCAGCTATTCAAACGGTACTAAACCGTAATCCTTTACATGTTGGTAGCAAGTGTAGTGAAGAGGACTATCCACCAAAATGTAGAGAAAAGGAACTTGTGGGCAAAATCTGCTGGAGTTGACCATAATACCTGAGACATTCCCGAGACGCTAAATCAAAAAAATAGCTTAGTTGCAAGAGTAAGTGTGGTGAAGGTAATAATATTTGAAACTGAATAGAAATGCTATCAAATGGTACAGGGAATATATTACATGTCTAGAATCACATATTGCGAAATCTACGGAAAGTACCAGAGTATCTCCACGCGAAAATACATTCTAATGATGGATGGGTGTAGTTCAATAAAGTACCGAAAATAAGAGAGCAACATAATGTCAAGGCGCAAGTTGATTTGTATACAGCTCTAAGATGGTTTCGAAGTAAGTATAAAGTTGCCCTGCTGTGGATTCAGAGACGCACAAGAGTGAAAGGAAAAAATAATAGATACGCGATAATCTTGATAGAAAAAGTCTGGAACACCAGTTTTAGGGACAGAAACCTTTAGCAAAGTAACCGCACAATACCGGAAAAATTAAAAAGTGAAAAAACGAGAAAATCTAAATATCGGATAAATTTTCAAGAAATGAGACAAAATGAGACAAGCTAAAAGTATTCTGGGAACCTATTGAAAACAGTATTTGCATGTTAACATGGATCACGCTTTATCGCTGACACAGGAAAGGAAATCTGAGCAAGTTTTGAATAGCAGAAGAAGCAAAATGTAGATTCTATGAGCAACAAAATGAAATATCTATCCACATCCACTCAAACTGTGAGGTACTGTGAGAAGCGACTATCTGCCTAACCTAAGGAATATCCATTTAATCCAGCATTATACGTTTTACTGCGTTTGTGTAAGTCAAGTGTAGTGGTTAAATGTTAGCCTTTATCACTTCTTTCCTTATATCCTCCAAGTATTTATTACTTTCAAATGTTTTAAGATATTATTAGAAGGTGTACTAGAAGCCGGAAGAAAGCAGGTATTTTATTCTCTTTTAATATATGTTAAAATAGAGATCACTTCGTCGCGAGTGCCTCCTTAACACCAAACTTCGATTCTTAACAGCGTTTTCACATAAAAAAAAAATGCAAAACTTCACATGCAATAAAAATACTAGGGTATTTTCAACGATCGATACTCGACTATCGATAGTTTTCGATAGTTGAATACCGATAACTATCGATAGTGCCCACCACTATCTGTATTACTTAAAAACACAGAGGAGGATTTAATTAATGAAAGCGCGTCAAGTTCAACAGCTAGATCTCAAGAATCAATAAAAGTAAACTTATGGGAAAGCTTGGAAAAACTATTAAAGGGCAATCGACATTAAAAAGCAAAGTGTATGTATTATTAAACAAGTATATAGGATTCCCTTTCGACTCGAGGAAAAATAATCGTTAACCGTTATCGTTATTAATTCACTAATATTTATCAATACCGAACTAATCCAGTTTTTCTTTTTACTGTTTCATCTCTATTGTGGGTGTTGTACTTTGTTCAAAAGATTTCTTGGTATTAGGAAAAAAACAACGTAAAAAAATATTTAAGGACTTTCAACTATATACATGCCCTGTATAAATAATTATAAAATTGTGCTTCAAGGTTTGTCAAGAGTAGCAATTTCGCAAACTCGTCATATTGTGTAACTAGGAAATAAGCACGTACGTGCAGCAGTTGTATTAAAAACGGACATGCAATTCAATGAAGGCGTTATTTACAAACTTCAATAAAAATATTATAGAATTAAAAAGTAGTACATACGACATGCAACGTGTATGTTCTACGTACATATATGTATGAACAGTTTGCGGATTCCTGGCGACAATGAAAGTGATAAAATAGTACATATTTGGAAATGTATAATATTAGGGATGGTCAGCTCCGACTCTGGCTCTGAACCTGGTACAAGAAATGAGGTTCACTGATCTACAGCTCCACTTCCAAACGTTACTCTTTTTTATGGCACTGGTATCACAAATGCAGAAGCAAATGTAGCGATATGGGAAGACTGATATATTTGAATATTCCTAATTTAGTTGGGCGTTATCCGAGAACGTGCCCCTTGAGGAGTGTTGTTTCATAAGTCGGTCCCTTTACCATAACAAACCACTCTCAGAATGTACAATACGCTTCAGGTTCAGATTTTCTTTTGTTTTCCCGCTTTGTCGTTAATTTTTTTCTTTTTTTTTAATAATGTTTCCAATTCTTTCACCTTTGCATTTGTCTATTTTCACTTTTTGGTTTTTAATTTTTTTAAGTCTTTTCTTTCACATTTGTTTTTCCGAATTTTATGCGCCTTTTTATATATATTTTTTAACTTTAATGGTTTTAATAATTTTTCCATTTTTACATTTATCTTTTAATTTTCTCTATTTTCTTTTTCGACTTTTTACTTTATTTATTTTTTTACATTTTTCATTTTTTAAAAAGTCATTTTTTCATCTTTTTTTTACAGTTCCTGATATTTTTTTCTTTTTAATTTCCGCAAACCCTTTTAATATATTTTTTTCATTATTTTTAACATTTTTCCATTGGTTTTTTACAATTTTCAAATATTTTATTAAAAAAACGAGATATACAGTACATAAACCACAAATTTTTACTTTTTCACTCTTTTTTCCATTTTTAAAAACATTTTTATCTTTTTTTATATATTTAATATTTTTCCTTTTTAAAACTTTTTTGCATTTTTTTCAAATATTTCACTTTTTTAAAAAGCGAAGTATGTACACAAGTTACACAGAAACGCGTCAAATTCGTGAAGCCAAACAAACAGAGAAACTCCGTAACAGGTCACAGATCAGAGAAAACTGAATCTGAATAGGTATTTTCCTAATTAAATAGAAGGTAAATCGAGCACTGTGATATATACTGATAACTAATAGGAAATACCAATAAACTTCAGTCTCACAAATTCTTTAATCTTCAAAACACAATGTACTTTACTACATTAGCTATGATAACATCTTCAGGTGTACATACGAGTGTATTGTCAAATACCAAATGCGTAAATATAGTAAGTATATCCTAGGTTACAACTTAATCATCAGGACTACTATATTCAATAAATTCTAAATATTTATAATTAAGGGGTGTTAAATCAGTATTGAGCAAGCTATTAATATGTTTTTTCATATAAATAGCTTCCCACATATTAAGATTCTTACAATTTGAAGACTTAATTAACTCTAAATCATCAATTGAAAGTGTGTCCTGTATTAACAAGACAATAAAATGTACGTTTGAAATTGAGGATCAACACAGTTTACCATTTCTTGATTTATTACTTAAGATCAAAGATAATACATTCCACTTTGATATACATAGAAAAGCCACACACACAAACAATTGTATACACAACTTATCTTATACAAGCTATAAACAAAAATACACAACATTCTTTTTCGTAATAACTAGATTATTGAATATACCGCTTTCGGAAAATAATTTTAAAAAAGAATTGGAATATATAAATCATATAGCAGAAATTAATGGTTACAAGAAAAGTTTGATAGATAAAATTAAAAATAAGTTAGAAAATAAGAGGTTATTAAGAAATATAACTACACTAATTCCAGAGAAAATAGTGGAGATAAAGTTTTGCAGATTTAACTTTAATAAATTATGGGTTAACCAGATATTAAACCTGTGTAAAAAATACAATCTTAGTCCCGTTTTTCAAAATTCTAAAACTTTAAAAAATAAATTAAAAATTTAATATTGAAATTATTGATTTTAAAAAAATGTTCTGGGGTTTATAAGATCAATTGCGGTGTTTGTAATAAAGTATATATAGGTCAAACAAAGAGGAATGCGGAGATTAGATTTAAAGAGCATTTATATCATGTTAAGAATCACAATGCCGATAAATCCGCTTTGGCGTATCATTTTGTTAATATAGGACACACTTTTTCAATCGATGATTTAGAGTCAAAATTTCTACAGCAATCTACAAACTCTTCAATAGAGTAGATACAATCCTGTAAAAGTAGCGATTTTAATCTTCTCCTAAAAGACTTTCTTGTTTAAAACTGTGTGGCAAAATATTAAATAACTCAATGCCCAAGAGTAATTTACAAAGACAATTATATCATTACGAAATAAGATAAATAACCCCAAGTGCCCAAAATATATCGCTGTGGAATACCAATGGTTACAGGCAAAATGGGGGAAGCCACTTTCTCAATCTAATCACCAGTTTTAAAAAGTGTACAGCTTAGCAGAAATAATAAAATAAAGTTTTTTTGGATTATAATTAGAAACATTAGCATAATCTGTTCATAACTACGGTGTTTTCGAAGTGAACATCACTGTTATATACTGTGATTTAGTTCTCGCTGTAACTAGATAAACCATGTTAAGTGTAGTTTGCTCACGTTATATCCACTGAGATAAGAATTTATGTCAAGGCTGAAAAGGTATAAAATTAATACGGCATATCGGTATACTGAATGTGTTTTGAAGATTTATAATGAAAAACGAAAAAAAAAACTAGTCTCAAAGCTGCTGCATCGAAGATTGCAATTTCATTATGTTGCTCCCTTTGTAAGTAAGCTTTGCTCTGTTTTTTAGAATAAAATGCCCAGGATTTAAAAATTTTAATTTTGTTTAGTTCAGTACAATTAAATATTATTATTAAATTCAGGTTTTCAATTTATTTATAAATTGTGTGTTCGTATACAATTTTTCTCTTTTTCTTTCTTTTCTTTTTAATAAAAATAATATAAAAATCATCTAGCGACCTCTCTGATAAGTGGAAGAATACTGTGAAAAGTGGTCTTCTACCTGCTAGGTGACACGGGACACTTCTAAAAGCACCAAATCGCCTGTCAATTTAGTAATCCAGGCGTTTGCTAACGAATAGGCACCTAACGGGCGCGCCCTCAAAGCCCCTTCTAGGATTGTTGAAATTTGAAAAAATTGTACCAAATGTACATGTTTCGGCCGAAATTGGCCATCCTCAGGCTCTTATAACGTCAAACGCAAAAAAAAGAAAACAAATTAAAATATTGTCACTAATTAAAAAATACAGAAATGTCATGAAATCATCCACTTCTCTGTCGAAGCACAGTAGTTTTATAGTTCATGACTTTTGTGTTTTTTAACTAGTGACAATATTTTAATTTTTTTTTTTTTTCGTTTAACGTTATAAGAGCCTGAAGATGGCCAGTTTCGGCCGAAACATGTAGCTTTTATAGATACTAATGAATTAAGAATGGAATGAATAACTCTTATTTTGCATTTGAAAACAATATTTAATTTTTATTTGTTTTCAGCATTATTAAGGAACCATTAAACGAAACAAAGTTAATTTACCTTTAACCACTACATTGATTGGATTAATATTGCAATTTTTGTGCAGAAAATCTATATAAGTAACTTTTTTTATTTAACTTAAAGACAAAATGCATTAATACCTTTTGTTCCACAAATTATATTCTTTTACAAATTGAGTAAAAGTATTTAAGTATTTCAGAAATGTTTCATCTATTATTTTTGCCTAATTTTATTTTACTCGGCACTAAAAACGCTCTGAATCTTTGTTAATATAACTAAATCTGTAGCTTTAATAAGAAGAAAGGTTGCAACATCTTTCTCGAACTAAATGCGAACCTAAGCTCTACAAATTACAAGTACGCTTCTATACCCAGCGATATGTAATTCAGAATTCTTCCCCAATCATTTTTAATTAACATTTAAGTGTATTCTATTTTCACTTGCATAAATAATCAAGAATTTATTGGATTCGAATTTAATTTGAGAAAGATAGTACATGCAACCATATTTCAAACAAAATAAAAAAGAAAACTTATCGAACTCGTCTTGGAGGCTGTTTATTGAATTAGTATTACGAAAACATAAACACACTAATTAAATTTAAACGCACTATTGTAGTAATATATTCAAGCAGAATTAATTGTGCGAGAGCAAATTAATCACGGCGCACATCCAGCAGTAAATAAACAAAAGCAGAGTAGGACATTTCATTTTTCGGAATTTATTATCTTTTGGAATTAGGAAAAACAAATTACCCATAAAATAATAATTGCATCAACTGCACTACCAGCTGTAAACTAGAAAATAGCAGCATTGCCCTGCCAATAATTTATAAAATTGAAATAATAGGCCTACCTAGTCCATAGGTCCAGATTTCTACATTACATTTACCAAATGGATGACATATACAATGCGCCCGGAAAATGTGAAAACACTCAAAGAGTATGTTTTTTTTCTTAAGAATATATAGTCAACTAACTATTTCAACCAGTTTTTCCTATTCTTTAGTGACGTAGATGACAAATTTTTGAAAAAAAAAAAACGGTTAATGTGTTATTCCAAAATGTGATTCTTGTTCAACAATTCAATGATGAAAGCTACCTTTATTTTACACGGAACCGTCAATATACAAAACTGTAGCAACTGACCAGGTTAAAATCTATCGTTGTTTGAATTTTGATACCTATTTAAAAATCTATTCTTACGCAACGCATGAATACTTTTGAAATATAATATTTTTGGCTTTTGGAGAATTACAGAGCCTATACTAAAATGAACAAAGAAATACTAATATTGAGATTTAAATAAAAATATCTAAACTTTTCAATGAAGCTTTTTGATACATGTATATGGGAATTTCTTCTACTGTTTTGCTCCATACATCGTGTTGACAAAGTTTGGGCAAATAGTGCAGATACACCCTGGATTGCTTACAACTATGTAAATATTTTTTTTTCACTCAGATTAAGTGTATATGTATGTAGCATCTTAGTAAATTAAATCTAAGGCCCACAAATCTTCGATTATTAATGCAATCGAAACTACAACACACTGAAATTTGCAAACAATTCTGAATTATGCATTGCTCGGTATGCAGTACTTGTAGTTCCGGTTGCATAAATAATCGAAGATTTGTGGAGCTTCAGCTCGCATTTAATTTGTTAAAGATGGTACAATATGGCTAAAACAAATCACATTATCTTAACGAATGTTTGCGTAGAGATTGTGTGTGTTCGTAATCGTATGAAATTCTATGGTTGCACAGATAGTTGTACAATAATTAGAAACTTAATTATAATTTTCGATCATTTCAGGCCAATCCAAAATATTAATTAAATAGCGGGTACTTCCATAGAAGATCTAATAACATATACACATCAATATTCCCTCGAACGATAATTTCAAACAAACAGGAAGAGATAATATTGTCAGTATTATTAAAAGTCAAGAACAAATAAAATTACGATAACAAACTGCGACTTGCAATCGCTATTTATTTATAGGAGCGTCCATAGTACAACATACAACAAAATGCATGGAGACGAAATCGTCAACGATAATACGGGATAATTTATGACAGAAGGGGACGAAGCATAAATGCAGTGTAATTATTTTATTGTACAGTTTACGAAATAAGGATAACGAATACGTCACATTAAGTTTTTTTCGTTTCCACTAAATTCAAAAAGAAAATATTGCTCATTATTTGCATCGTAAATATACATATGTACATACATGCAGAGTTTATTATTTTGTCCTTGCCGTTGACATTGTGTACATGGAAAGACAAAATGCATGAGCCCGTACACAATCTCTGGCTGCCTGACAAAATGATCGCAGCTGTTAGGCAAGAGTAAATATGGGAACAGTGACGAAATGGATATACAAACGAATATTTTAGACATGATTAGAAACGGATAATTTTGGAATAGACAAATCAAAACATCACTTAGACACTGAAGGTCAGTAATAGATTTATATTCATGTTATTGAAAGACGATTTAAGTGCATACATATTCAATACCATATAAATATATACATTCCTTGTGCATATGTTGTTGATGCAAATAAAGCTGTTATTATAGCAAAATTTTGATATTAATTTATGTAGTATATTTTTTCATTGTTTATGTAGTTTTATTTAAATGAAAAGCACTGGATGTTTCTGTAGATGATCTGTATACGATATAACAATTGCTAATTATAAAAGTGCATATTCTAGGATATATTTAGATTTGGCCCGGCAGTTGTACTACCGCCTTAAACTTATAAACTTATTCGCCTTTGCAAAGACGATCTATTTGAAAAATGAATACAGACCAGGCTTCTCTATATTTTATATTCCCTACAATATGAGTTATTTATGTTTTCGTGAAGGGTCTTGCCGAACAAGCATACTGAAGTGACCTTCAGAAGACATTTTTGAAGAAAAAAAAAGTTATTTAAAGTTATAAGAAGGTAATATAGGGGTATTTTACCTCCTTACTCTACACTGCTCATGAAATAATTAGAAAAAGGTGCCCCAAGCGGACTCTTCTTTTATTTTATTTAGAAAAACATACCATCTGTTAAATATCGAATAATTAGTACATTATATATTTTTTTGAAAAATTATAATAATAATAACTCAGCACTACAGGCCTTGAAGGCCCATGGCTTAGAGTACCGGAACACACCGAGCCACTGAGAAGTGCTGTCCGAATGGTCACCCAACCAACAACCGGTACCGCATATTGCTGCTTGACGTTCAAGATTGGCAATGATGCACCTTTTCTTCTCAGCCGTACTGCCGGCTTAATTTCATTCATAACAAAAGTAATAATAATTTTTAAATATTAAAAGTTATGCGCTTTATAGTTTCTTCAGAATGGCAATCACCAAAAAATCACAAAATATTACTAAGTATATCTGCTTTGATCCTCTAAGCTTGATTAACAAAAAATGGGTGTAATATACTAGAAAGAAACAAATCCAATTTGACCACTAGTAGATCCAGTGTACGTATTTGTATTAAGTATGTGTCTTATTGTTTAAAATGAAATAAATAAAGTAAAATACAAAAATGCATGAATAATGCCTACTGTAACTTCCACAAGTGTGATTAATAAATAGCGGGAGCAACATGCTAAAAAAAATCTGCTGTGACCAGCAATATAATCACAAAAAGTATTAGTACTTACTAGCAGTAAGTTAACGTTTTGCTATCTATATTATTTGATCTAGAAATCGCAGCACCAAGGAAAAAGAATTTTTTCACCAAACTTGGCAGAAATATTTAACTACTAAAAGGTAGCAATTGATTACAAAGAAGAACAAAATATAAATATATTTTTACGAATAAAGCAGGTATTAGTGTATTCTGCGATTTACAGAAAACCTTCGATTGTGTATAACATGATGTTTTGTTACAAACGCTGGAGTTATATGGAATAAGAGGAGTACTTGGGCACTGGTTTGCTACACACAAAGTAAATCAGGAGAGTCAATACAACCACGAACAATCTTCAAGACGAATCTTGCTCCAGCAACATCCCGACGGTGTTCCAACGAACGCACACTATGCCTTTCCAACAGGGATTCGTAGTCAATACCTGCGTGCATCATCATCAAATAAAACTTTAGGTATGCGTGCCATTCCTGCTGTGAATGAACTGAAAGATCTCTTTCGGGTTAGCTCTGATTGAAGTTTGAACTTTCACGAGGTAAGCTAAATAGGCAGCAGCGATATCACTCTTGCATATAGACCTAAGTCTGCTGAATTGTTGGTAAAAGCAAGAGTTCTTACCAGTTCTCCATTTCTGTCGATAATAATTCTTTAGTTTAAGGTTTGAAATAATAGCTTTAGAGAATCACACAGGATAACAAGGGCCAGTATATGTATGTTTTACTGATATAGAGGTATCAACAACTTGGTAAAAATACGCATAGAACTCATCAAGAGCAGAATTGACACTCTGTGTTTCTCAAGAAATGACCAATCAGTATTGAAAAAAATCAGAATACAATTTGATTAAATTACCTCTACGAAAATCATGCCGACTATTATCATTGGCGGGAAACGTAGATTGATCACCACCTGATAAAGGAAATGTAAGAGATGTAGATAACGCAGTATGATAAGGATCAAGAGGAACAAATGGTAAGTTCTAAGGAGAAACCACAGGAACAGAAGACAAATTCGAAGAGACTAAGGTCCAGAAGCCGATTATCGCAATTCCAAACAGAATTTACTTGTATATGATTAAGTGAATTCAATAAGCCGTTAAAAGTGAAGCATTTTGAGCAGGACAGCGGATGTGTGCAAATTGTGGTAAATTGAAATCACCAATCAGAAGAGCTGACTCATTCATCAAACTAGCCTCACAAGTTCAAAATCTTGTGATGATATATTAGGAGGGATATACACAGCAATTAAGTAGAACGAAGTTGAATAATATTTACACTTACAAATAACAATATCCACTAACGGAACTAACGAACAAATGGAAGCAGTGTCAACCACTTCATATGAGATTTTATTATAACGCGACAAAAACACCACCCCCTGCAGAGCGGTTAACAACAGAAAATTTTCTATCAGATCTCACGACATTATATGAGCACGGTACCAATTCAGAATCAGTAACTGAGTCATCAAGCCAAGTTTCGGTAATAGTGATAATATCATAGGATGACTCACATGCAGCAGTGAAAAATTGATGAGTTTTAGTTTTGAGACCCCGTGTATTCTGATAGTAAATATCAAGTGTAAAGGAAATGACGTTGGAGCTATTTAGTTTAAAGAACTGACAATGGTGGGAATTCCTTTCTTATATACAATTTTCAAGTTTGCTTCACCTTTTGAAATACGGTCATTTAGCTCAGCTTTGGCATTTTTATGAATCTGCACTTGCATTGGAGTTCGATCACGGTATACGGACAAATTAGAAAATTAGTTAACTCTCTTAATTTTGGAATGTTGCGTAGGATCGTGTGAACAGAAGACTCGGACGAAAAGCGGACTTTAATTGTTCTGCAACACTCAGGAAGGGTTGCATCAAATTTGCCAAGTCTGGCAACTTTAAAAGTTGTATCTTTGATCTTCAATGTAGAATAAATAAATAAACCAATAAACAACCATAAATTAACCATGCGCACATCTGTAGCAATCTATACAGTATTAGTATTGCATGAAATTTCATCTGATCCAAAGATCATAATGTTAGTTTTACGTTATTCACGATCTGATATTTCTTGTATAATACGTTCTGTATCAAGAAGAGAATTATCAGGAGTGGGCGTCTCCAAAATAGATTGTTTTAAATCTTTTATCTCATCTTGTAACGAAACAATCACGGCCTTCAAACTGTTAAGATCGTTACCAAGCTGTAGGCAGTTTTTACAGGTCCAAGTTATACCAGATAGAATGAATCTTGCGAGCCTCTGATGAGGAAACATCAACACACTCGATCTTAAATGTTTTATTACAAACACAACAATCAACGACCTTGTGCAACTCTTTAATAGCCCCACAACAAGAACACGACGGCATTATCAAATTTTATTATTAAAGAAATACTGCTATAAGGATAAAAGGATTAGACAGGGACACACTCTTCACGCTAGTGGTGCCTTTTATAGCGACTTAAAGAAAAACAAAAACAGTAAGGTAAACAAGGCAACGGAAAGATACTCCAGCAGTAACAAAAGGTAAATAGCAGAATATATTTAAACGTTTGACTATTGTTAAGCACAAATATATAAAGAAAACAGAAAAATAGTGTAAGAAATAAACGTTAGAGTCTTGTTTCTGTCAAATATATACTTAACGATTTATGCTGATGATGTTGTAATGTTAATAGCTCCTAAAATAAATACTTATATTACTGAAACACATAACAAATTCTCTATATACTTATGCAATTGGTTTTCGCAAAATAAACTGTTTTTAAGTTTAGAAAAAAACAAAATACAAATACAAATTTCATGCGAGACAAGAGTATTGAACATTACAATTTAATTATAAACAAAAAAGAAATTTTTGCTGTGATATACTAGATTTTTAGAGTTATTTCTGACTTTACGTTGACAGAAAGAGCAGTGTGACAGTATTGTACAAAAAGTTACATTGAAAAAAGGATTTTGCCTTTAAACTCTTAAGTCTCCCGTATCGTGAATTCTTTAATTTCACTGTACTATGCTGAAATTCAGTCTAGATTACAGTATGGTATACTCTTAGGAATATATACATACATAAAAAACAAAATATATGTTTTTTCTATATGTATATACCATTTTGTACATTAATCATGTTAGCGGTCATCAGGCAAGAATTCTTTAGTGTGTTGCGTCCTCTATTTAGTAATCAAACACAGTGATCATTTTCTATAGTAAGTGCACATGGACGTAGTAGAAAGATATATCGGATAAACTTGGATTTTATTTTTTGGTTAGTACTAGTAATAGAGTGCCCTGTATATTTTTATACTGTTGGGGATAGAATGAAATTCTATATAGATTTGATGTAAGAACTTATCCAGAATTCGAAGACAGGAACGCTTTTAGTAATAACTGATACTGTTATCAAGAAAACATTGCAGTAAACTTGTTTTCGAGGATGAGGAAAATGAGATTAATATTTTAGATCATTTCAAAACGGATCCCCGTAGTACGAACAATGTTTGCTACTTTTGCAGATTTCAACATTTCGGAAGTATATGTTCATAGAATTTTCAAATACGATAAGATCTATTTTCAGAAATTCTAATGCAACATTCTGAATATTAAATATGCAAATAACGATAGTTATAATAATAGTTATAGCAATAATATTTACAGATAACAATAATTTATTATAATGTCAAGATAGCCTACCAGGTAAATTTTTTCGGCCATTTAAAAGCGTTAATAATCAAAACGAATAATTTAATAAGAAAACTATCGAAGATGGGTGTAGAGAGTGTTACAGCAGAATTTAATTTTAATAACAATATAAAATGTACAGGGTATTCTATTCAAAAAAAAAATAGTTTTGCAGCTTTCAAAATTTTTTTTGAAAAATTATTATTTTTTAGACGACCTGTATGATACGACGGGAACTGTTTACTACTATTTGGTGAAACTATGTACTTGAAGTTTTAAAATGGGCGATCCCTGACGTTTAAAGCAAGTGAAAATTACGCAAAACAGTGTAAATCTCAAAATCCAAAATTACAATCCCCAAATTTTTATCCCTGAAGAGTTCCATTAAACTAGAAAACTTTTAACTAGCTAGTTCCGTGGAAAACTCTGTATAATATATAATGATTCAATATCTAACAGATGGTGGTATAGCCTAGTTTTTTTTCACATAGAATAGTTTTCGAAAAATAAACATTAGAGAAAGGTTTGCTTTCTTTTTCTAGTTATTTCAAGAGTAGTTGGTAGTAAGGACGTAAAATGCCTATTTTATATTATCTTCTATGACTTGCCAATACAAATGCATAACTTTTTCTAAAAACCCTTTTGGGGCCCATTTCGCCATGCTTATCCTGCTAGACCCTTTAAGTAGTAATAGTAGATACATATGTTCTATTCGACCTGAGTAGTTGATATATTTGCTTTGTGCGGATCTAGAAGCAAGCAGCGAAAATTTGCAAAAGCAATCAAAAAATTATGAACCACTAGTATAATACAATATGAAACAGATTTTGGAAATTTTATTTTAATCCTGTGTCGAGATACAGCAGTGGTTAGTCATATAACTCATATAAAGTAGACGTTTTTTTGAAAATAATTGCAATTACACTCAAATTCAATATAGATCTTCCAGACTATAAATATGTAGTTAGTGCGTGAGGGCGAGACATATTTCGTTTATTTTTCTCGTCTAAAGAAACCGTTGTCCACTTACCATTCAAAATCAGACAATGTATGGAAAAAGAGGCTCCACGCGCGCTCCCCGACTGATGATTGCGCCCCCCGCGTAGTTGACGACTTATTCAAGATTCATTAGCCTAAGCCGCCAACGTTCGCAGTCTCCACAGCCCGCAAAATGGGATATTAGTTCCTCTACGCTTTATATTTATATTTATAGCATTGTAATTAACTTTATAATTACGCAGTCAGCGGAATTATATTTTCAATCACAAACACGTCACTTACATGTTCTGTGAGAGAGCTACTGTCTAAATACTAATACGGGTTTCAACACTTAATAGGTTAGGTGAAAATATTTTAATAGATACAAGAATATCAGCCATAGTATTGTCATTGCCAAAAATTAGAAATACGGATGGCAAGAAAACAAAATACAAAAATGCATGGATAAAGGAATGCTTTTCTGTCTCTCTCCAATATCGATAATTACCACAAGTGTTTGTTAAACTCTACCAAACATTTTCATATTAATGTAATTTGGAAATAATTCAAAATAAAAACATACTCTTATGGAAAAAAAATGCATAACTTCGTTGGATTGATCTTATACAACATGTGTATAAATTGTCGGGACAACATTCTTCGTTGGGTTCTGAAACAAAAATTCTAATGTTAAAATGTCCTGGTTCGTTTATCTTCGCCGGGTTCTTGAAGTTCAGACTTTTAGTGCATAACTAAGCCTTACTCTTCGATATCTGTTAATAGAGATAGATGCAACTAACTTTAAATAAGACTTTTTACTAGTATTATTTTGTAAACGTTTTCTTTTTGATTTAAAAGTGTGTTTTTAACATTTCTTCATTAACGTACTTTCACGAGAAACACATTTAACATTAAGTTGTAGAACAATGAGTTTGCGTTCCAAAGTAATTTCAATCAAAATCATTACTGTAAAATTTTGACATTTACTTGTGTATTTAATTCGACTACCGTGTTTTACATTGTTTGATATTTTATTAGTTAAGTAAATGTTAGTATTAAAAAAAAATAATAGGTTTCATAATTGAACTAGCATTGAATTTCTGCTATCTTTGACAATGCCTGGGGGTTATTCTCGAACCAGCGAAAAATTTTTACTTCCGGAGAATAAAATTCACCGCTAATTACTAAAAATGTGGTATTCTCGAACTAACAGGTAATATCGTTTCCTACGTTTACTCCCGGGGAATTATAGCAGGTTGTTGTCAAGTCATAAATTAGGAAGGGATAGGAAGGGACCAATAAAAAACGGTGGTAGAAAGAGACGTATTTATAAGAGCTGTTTCTAATTGAAAATATAGGAAATATAGTGATCGTTTTCTTTACATTGATCGATATTATTTCAACGCATTTTTAAAAATAAACAGCATGGCAGAGAAAAAAATCTAGGCATGTTACAGCTTACAACTATACAAAAGCAACGACTAATAGAATACCCTGAAATGAATAGCTCAGATTTCGCCGCGTGTAAACTTACAATCATTGAATTATATTTCTAACTGCAGCTTTATACATCCGAAAATATCACTCAAAAAAGTTATTGCTTAACTTATGCTTAAATGCATTTATTCTGAGCAGAAACTACCTTGATGGAGCTTTAGCAAGTCTTGCAGTTTGATCTTCATTTTAAAATATTTCCTCAGCATCCATCACAATGTAAAATATATAAAATTAGGGGAGAATATATAAGATATTAATTCAACCGGCTTCAGTTGTAATCTATAAGCTGTTGGTTATTCTACAATCGAATATTATAGTTATATTTTCTACTACTTCTACACTGAGAGAACAAAATGTGTTAAGTTAACAAAAAAATTGTCTATACAACAAAAACATTTGGTTAAATATAGTCAAACAAAATTTTTTGTCAAGGTAACAAAATGTGATTGTTACTATAATTGTGTAGATTAGACAATATTTTTAGCATTGTCTTAACAATCCAGGTAATTTTGATCTGAATCTTTGAATGTTCGGGCAACAAGTGTCTTGGGTTAAACAAACAGTTATTTTATGTTAAGTTTACCAAAAGAATTGATTAACATTAAAATTAGAAGTTGTTAGGTTAACTATTTACTTTTGTTTGTAGTAAATATGTACAGTTGTTAAATCAACGAAATAGGAATGTTATTCCTATAAAAACAAATACTCTCTTCAACCAAAAAAATGTATTCATTTAAATATGATTTTTTGGTTAAATTAATGATAGTCGTTTGGTATGGAATAATCCTCCGTATATTGCGTTATACTGTACCTATACATTTAGTTACAGTTATACAGATGCATATTGTGGTTGTTCAAGCGAAAATTATTAAGTTCAAATTGATAATTTCCTAATACCTTAGCTTAAAAATTCAAATGATCAGCCGAATCATTTTTATGTCGGGATATTAGCTATTAATTTAACTCTATCATCGAAAATGTAATTCAGCAGATTACTTGAATTTTTAATCTCAAGTATTACAAAACCATAATTTTGAACTTAATGAACTTCGACTTGTACAACGATCTACCGATACAATTGCAATATATACATATACACTAAATATAAATATAATCTTATATGTAAAAACATACCCTTTAGCTGTTTGTATTGTTTTCTACAGACTGGACAAGAAAACATGACAACTACAAATTCGAAACGATAACTAGCTATAGTACAACTTTAAGAACAAACGAATATAATAATCAAAATCTGAGGTCAGCAATCAAAGTATCCACAGCCGGTATCCTTTTGTCCCAAGGTGTGTTTATTTTATAAAAATATTTTTGTAAAAAAAGCCACAATTGTTCACATTCTAATGGATATTGAAGATGCAATGCATGATAAGTTTTAAAACATATGTCGATACACTTCAAGACAGATTTCACTTTATATATATTATCGTCTATCATCATATAACAAGAACCTATTTCTTGCAGCGACGCTCCTAGTACCAATACAAAAGGTTGCACTGTTAAGCCATATCGTGCAGCTCGTTGTTTGTTTTCCTCAATTTGATATATATGTCAGATGCAGTCTGAAAAAGATTCACAAATTTAGAAAAAAAACTCATTATTAGTTAATGACAAGTAAACCAACCTTCACATGCTTTATAAACCTGTCTCTCGGCACTCGCCAATTGACGGTTTCCAGTTGCTACCCTTATGCCGTATCCGTGTTGTTGGCGGGAGCAATGTCGCTAGAATATATAGTTATAATATAATTCGCGAATCTGAAACAAATATGTAATTAAGTTCAAGCTTACAATTTGTTGGTAAACACAACTCAATTAAAACAAATTAATTTACCTTCTGATACAGTTTCTTCTAGTGCATTTATTAGTCTGCGCGATCTTTTGATTTGGCCTTTTACCAGACAAATATTCTAAAGCAGTCAGTCCAATTTGCTAATAACGAGTTGCCGGTCGCAAATTCATTGTTGAAGTCATCTTCAATCTAAAAAAAAGTTTATCATTTTATACATGACTAATCTTTAGGAAATGTATCAAATATCACGTCCATATACGAGATATAAAGCGTTCAATCGGTGGCTTAAACTTACAAGATCTTGCATTATTAAGTTTTAGATCGGCCACTCTTTAAAGTATTCCGTCGTTTTCTTATCATTGGATTTTCGCTCATTATAAGTAGCACGCCAGTGGTGAAGCACTCGCCCATGGCTCACTGTTATTTTGTAGCCATTCTTTACTGTCCCGTTGTTCCTCTAAAATGCCAGAAATTCTATACCGGACAGTACTACCGTACATTTGCGTGAGCTAGATTTTTCATACTAGATTTTTAATATTGAGTTCTTAAAATAAAATACATCCAATCAATAAATTAGAGTAATATGTATGTAAATAAAGGTAAATTACTCTTGGAATCTCAATATATATATCAGAATCTAATATGGAAAATCTAGTACAAAAAGGGTATGCATTTAGCTTCTTGTACAAAATTAATATAAACTGCACAATGTAAATAACTATCCGCAATTTTACGGTGTCATCGTATTACACCTATATAAATCATACCTACCTTGAAAAACTGGAACCAGTTCCTCAAGTCCCCAATCCTTCAATTTCCCAGCAACATCCATATCTTTATTAGGACGCACTCACTCTAACTGCCTTAAAGGTAATGCTGACTAACATAATTATTATCGCAAACAACCCCGAAACACAGAACATCTAATTCTTATTGCGCAGCTACACTTGCATATATAGCCATAGGTAAAACATATGATGTTTCCGCAACTATTTATTAGATAAAACATGAATTAAGTTTGGATTAAATGATAAGAACAAATTATAAATTACAAGATTTTAATTCAAAAAATATATCCATTAAAAGATGCCCGACAACAGAAGTACATATATTCGTGGATATTTCATTTTAACCTCCATTAGGATCAAGTTTTATAGGTTGTTTAGTGTTTTAGGCGCAGGAATGATTATTATATAGATTTTTTTTTGAACTGTTACATTAATAATTTCTTTTACCTCTTCAAACTGCCAATTTAAAAGAAACGGATGCTTAAAGGCATATGTATGTTTGTAACCTAAGGTTACTACCGTAGAAATAAGAGATAAGTACATAGTGTTGTCTTTGATACTTTTCTGTCATGTTAATGCACATTTTGTTTCGTTTAACAATACATAACAGATCATGCTATGCATTTACATTAACAAAGTGAATTTGTTAAAGTAAATATTTATGTTTGTCAATATATGCTAGTGTAAAGTTTTCCTTCAACCAATTATGACTTGGTCAATATAACCAAATATTTTAATTCAATGAAACGAAATATTTTGTTGCTCTTCGTGTTAACAAATGGTATGTTGTTGGGCTAACAAAATAATATCAATCATTTTTTGCAGTTGTTGTAACCTTTTATTTTGCTCGATTTGATTAAAAAAGTTGTTGATATAACAATATTTTTTCAACAAAATGGTTTTTGTTAATTTAATGCATTTTGTTCTCTCAGTGTACTTTTATTAGGATGGCTTAGGTTATATAAAATAAATATAGTTCACGAGAATAACAACAAATGCGTAAACTACCGAAGTGAGACCGAGCGAAGCCGATTCAATTTCTCAAGTAATTTTTCCTGCTTATTTGGTTGAGAAACTACGGGCGAATTTATTAGGGGTATTTTCCTAAGAAGACGTGGGAAATTCAACTCGAGAATAAGAACTATTGGAAACGTAGGAATTTTTTGACAATTCTCTCGGAATTTTCACTCCCTGGGATTCGAGAATAACACCCCTGGAATTGGTTGCTCTGTCAACAATTGTAGAAATATTTATTAAAGATCTATTAATGTGCAATTCTTTAGATACTCAAATCTTGCAAATAGGTAAGAGTATTCCTCATATATTAGCAAGAATAAAATTGTTTTATACTTCAAAATATAATTATTAAAGAACAAGTAGGCAACGTACGAAAATTAATAAGCATTTCGTATTTGTAAAATATCGTATTACTTGTAGAACATTATAGAATAGAAATAATACATCAACAACAGTGAAATCTATTACAACTGCAAAGGTTGTTGCCTGTGTAAGCATATTGCAAGTATTGAGACCAGATAAGATAGAGAAATTGAGGGACATCTGTCATATCTGTCTATCTATCATACAGAAACTTAAGTCTATTCTTAACGGTTGTCTAGCCTACCCCGCCTGCCCTAACTTAAAACCGGTCTTAGTCAAATACTATTTTGCATCCCTTTCTATTCTTTATACAGTTCCTTATACTATAGAGGTATTTACAGCATCGTCAATTTACAGAGAGACAGAGAGGGCGCCACTGCAATCATTATTTACAGGGCGACGTTAATTTTGACGGTCATTGAGCATAATTAAGAATAAATGAAACATTTATATATTTAGTGGAAGTGGTTATGAACGTTATTACTTCAATCCATTGAGACACAATTAAAGCTGCCCAATTTTATTCTGACATTGATCACCTTATGTTCTAACAGAATTTCTGATTTTGAACAATCAAAGTGATCGATAAGCTAGAACACTAATCATCCGTCATGCAACTCCTTAAGCAATTTGAGAAATAGGCTCAATATAGTCGTTCTTATAATGTTGATACATAAGGCATGCTTTTTAGAGGCAATAACACTATATTTAAGATATAATTAATTGGCAAAGAAATTGGTTGCTTCATTGATAAGACACAACAATTTACCTAGTCACAGAATGATACTTTCTAATTGGAAAATAAAAGATGCTCTTTAACTGACGTAAAGCCCAATGGGAACACTGCTGAAATTAATTCAGATCATTTGTAATATCTTTCGCTTTTTGTATAACTGTCTTCTTCAATAACTATCATAATGTTATACCCGAATATCTTCATTTGAAATATTAAGAGAGTTTACTATATTCAAGAGAGTGGTGAAGAGCATTGATTGCCGTAAATGTCGCTTTTTTAACATTTAGAAGGCAGCTTGGCAGTGTGAGAAAGTTGAAGATTTGTAGGTGCAAATATCGCGATGTGGTGTGCTTATAGTGGTTACCTATAAATGTGTAATTCGTTTTCTGGGGACGATGCGCCTTACTGTCGCTGTTTTTTCATTATTCCACTGTCGTCACCGGCAATATAATGATAGATAATAAATTTTTGATTTCTAGATACAATTTATTCAAAATACCTTGTAGTCATCAGTATCGCTTTATTTCTGTTAGACGAACAAAAAATACTTAATACTTCTCGTTTCTCTTCTGCCTTTCATTTTAGTACACCATAATGACAGTTTGAGATACCGTGGCTGCTTTATCTTCTTTCTCAATTAAAGCATATCAAAAACTTTTAGCAACATGTTTTTTTGTGGTGTAATGTTCAAATTCATGACCATAAGAGATAGGAATATTGATGATGATCAGAAGAAAACAGAACGTCATAAAAATGGATGGTCTTGAGAATGTGTTTTTAGCTTTTCTTTGCGATACCCAACAAAATTGCTACAAATGTACAACAAAATGATTCTCTTTTTGCGTAAAAAAAATTGGAACATAATTGTCACAAGTTCATTTTTCTCTTGGGAAACACACATCTGAAAACTTTACTAAATTTAAACCTCATGAAGTAAAAGATATTGAAATTCAATAATGTGTTTTGCAATAATGTAGGTAGTTATACAACCTTACTTATATAAATCTAGTATAAACTAACTTCAGTATTTTGTCAAATTTTCCTAACGTTAAACATTGTTTCATTAGTAAATTTATGAGTAAAGGGTGAGATGTTAAAGCACTATTTCTTCACAATTAAAATTTATTTAAATGTAGTTCTTCAGCTGCCTCTGGTACCGCATAACTATTTTCCAACTCCAGTAATATCCTTACTGAGCTGACAAAGTTTTCTTGCCATTTTTGGTTTACAACAGTGGCAAATGCAACAGACGTTACTTTGACAAACACGCACAAATTACAGCAAAACAGTATCGACAAAATTTGTTATACTAGATCTATGCGAGAATAACTGTACATTGCAGTAAGTTGTTGCATACAACTTTATGTAACTCCAGTGATTTAATAGAATTAAGTTTGACCTAAGTTTCCTTTGTCTAGGATTTGCTACAAATTGCAAATCTTATTAATATAGAAACAAGGACTACTGGTTTTCATGTACACAAACCACGCGCTAACAATACCAAAGGTCACATAAATTAGACGATACCTAACTGTATTTCGTAACTTATTACTGTTTGCTATTTGTTCAATTATTGGTTCTGTATGAGATTCGCAAGGATGAATTTTAAAAGTTATCTTAGTAACAAATGAAATAGTTAAAGCAATGTGCTTGTTTACATTCCCCTCTCTTCATTCCAATTAGTATTTTGAAGATTTCCTAAGTCATATGCTAAGTAAGATTGTTACTTATTGTTATCATTATGTTTATTTTCAGCGTCTATACAATAACTTATAATGATGGAAGCTCAAAGTAATTGATTTAGTGTAAGATTTTGAAAGTAAGCAGTTTTCATTTTTATGGATTTTTAAAGTTCCTGGAACCAAGAAACCCGAAATTTCTTATTAAATTAAAATAATCGCCGTAATTACCATCAACAACCGACAAAGAAATGTTGATCTGTGGGAACAAATGCATACACATGCCTATATTGCATAATCAACAGTATTTCAGTAATATATGTTAACACCATTTATTTACGAATTTGATGCTTCCATCGATAATTTGCTCATGTATTATAAAAATCTAGAAAACTATATACAAGTATATGAAAAGCTACGTCTCTTATTCTGTCCCTAAATTGTATGGGCTTGTAGTAACTTTGCCACTGCATTTGTTCATTAGTAGCATATACGCGTAAGTCTCCAGTTTGATTTTGCAGTACAACTTACATTTTTTGCTCATCAAAGAGAAGTGCTTCTCTAAAAACCTAAAAGTTTAGTCTAAACTGTCTGAAACGTAAACACTAAAAGTATCAGAACAATATTGAATATATTTTGAGCCATAGAACCCATTATTATGTCAACAAAATGATAACTCTAACTATATTGATATAGTAATGAATTACTAATAATAATGAATATGTATTGCTCTGTTTTTCAGAACAAATGCCCGGAATTTGTTTTTTGTTTAATTTGACTACTGTGAAATATGATATCGTAGCTATTTTTATATATAATTCTAATTAATACGCATTAATTTAATAAACTTTAATTATTACTTTTTTAGACTCAATAAATACGATAATTTGCTGTTTTAATTCACCTAGGGCCCTCTCTGAAATCGTGATTAGTAACCCTTTATCTGCTAAATGGCATGGGACATTTGTAGGGGCGCCAAATTAGCTGTTAAAATAAGTTTTTCAGCCGCTTGCAAACGAATCGGTAAATTCGATTTACGCCAACATCAAAATATTAAAATTCCTATGAGCGATAAATAGACGGTGCTTCTTCTAAACTGAACCAAAATGAAACGTCTCGCGAACATAAATGAAAAATGAATTAAAATTGAATAAAAACTACTTAATAATTTTAATTTTTAGGTAGAGAATCATCAATGAAACGATACGAAAATTAAGAAAATTCCTACAAGAACTTTTAAATGCGTGCCAAGCACTTGGAAGTCGCCTATCTCCATTCTTTTTTACACTCAAAGTTAGATCTTTGCTTCCCAGAAAACCTTGGTTCTGTTAGTTAAGATGGAAGGTCTTATTAGGATATCAGAACAATGGAAACATGGTATTAAGGACATTAAGACCTAGGCATGATGGGTAACTACTGCTGGTTTTTGAAGAGATCACTCAACACCACACAAAAGAAAAAATAAACCGTTTTTATATTTTATGAGCACTTCAATTACAATCTATACCACATTTTGATTAAAAACAAGAAAAAGTAGGGCTTTTTATTAATAAATATATTGGTATTAATTAATAAGCTGGGTGTGCGTTTTTACACCTCTGTAACAAAAAAAAAAACGGTGTGAGAGATTTCTGGTCAACGTTTATCAACTTAGCATTATTAGTGCATACGTATTCAGCTATTGTACTTGTTGTTACTAAAAAAGTTTGCTTTTGTGGACCAGTACAATCATTACAGATTGAGTCAACAACATTCGCAACTAACTATAAGTAGTTTGAGCATATTTAAATATAGAAACTGGTTGAGCGAACTGATTGTTAGTTGAATCAGCAATATTATATTTTTTCGTTGTGTTATATTCTTATCTGATCCGAATCCTTATGCACTACAGTAAATATATACAGGATTATTCATGCTATACGGCATGAAATTTTGCGGCCAAAATATGTGACGTTGAAAAAGTTTCACTTCTGGGATATAAAGGGATCTATTATGGTTACTTTTTCAAATTATTTTTACATTGCACAGGGAATTCCAAAAGTCCTAAAAGTATCAAAGTTTTGCTTTTTAAATGAAATCTTCTGTATGTTATTGCATTTTTGGATTCTTCCATCAAAATAAGTGCATATTTTAATAAGGTTTATAATGTCTAAACCTTAAGGCTCTTTAAATAATTTGAATTTTGTGGAAACCAAATTTTCACGCTTCAAATGCCTAAGAAGTATTCAAGTTATGTAAGCAAAATTTACAGTGAAGTGTAACAATAGACCAATTTTTTTAACTCACAACAAAAGCACTTCTTAATTAATGGTTTAAGTATTCGTGTTTGTAAAGAAAACCGCAAATATTAATAATTTTAGTATCATTTGGTGTTCCTTAAGTAGTAGTTCTAATGTATCTATGCCTATGATACTTAGACAATTTGGGGAGGAGGGGGGAGATCCCAGTCATGAACCACTGTCCCAGATCACTGTTTGTATATTAAAGAAAAAATCCCTTTTCGGAGGGCATTTTGAAAATTAGAGGGACAAAATTTTCTTTTAGAGGCAATTTTTCAATAGGCTACGCTTATATATTTTTTATTTGCCTTAATTAAAATCAATCTGTCGTTATACCAGTGCACTTATTTTAATTTAAACAAAAAGTTAATAAGTTTGAATTTACCGCCAAAAAAAAAATATCGAAACGAGAATTTTTCGTGTTGGCGTCGGGAATTGTCAATTAAAACTATAAGAACACTAACCCAGACATTATTATTGCTGCTTACGTAATATATATTTAATCAATAAATTTAAATAAATAATTAAAACTTTATGCAACAATACAAATATAGTTCGCGATAGATACAATAGGGCGCAGAGAAAAACATTAGGCGTTTACGAAAATTGGATTATAAGGCATCTACCGACTTTCTATTCTGTTCTAGCACATTGTAAATGCTATGATTTCCTTTCACTTTCGGTACGTCGGTATATATGCGATCCAATTTTCGTAAACCCCTATTAACTCCGCAAATACAAAATAATTAGAACCTCTATTTATATTTGTTGTTGCTTCTAGCAGCTTCAATGAGATCACCTTTATTTTTTATGAAATCTGAAAACTCCATACAAAAGTCATATCGAAATTATTTTTAGATTTACAATCATCGTCAGATACAAATAAATAATGCCATTGCAGTTTGTGCAAAATGTCAGGACATTTTATAATTATAACCGGACTGTCGGCACATTGCATGATAAATCTAGAGTCCCTCACCTAGCTGGTGAGTTAAAAAATATGGCCTTATTTAGTTAGTGAAGTTATAGCCATTAAAGTTCTTATTTGATTAATTGTATTTTTTGTACACCCTTTATAAAGAAATTTAGTATTAAATATGTTCTATTGTTATTGATATTGCAAATTCCGTGTACATAGTATTTGAAACATGAAAATTATATAATATTCCGTACCGTATAGCGTAAATAACACTGTATAATTATCCGTTGATATGCAAATCTCTACTTATTAGGGTCGGAGTAGTAGATAGTAATAGATTGACTTCCTCATATGTGCAATAATTGTATGAAAACTGAAACAATTATGGTTTTTTGGCCAGACATTTGGGTGGTACGAGCAAATTTGTTGAGCTGATCACCTATTCTCCAAGATTTGTTTACAACAATTTTTTTATGATTAATATCTTTCCTAAACATTTGTGACAACATATTGGATAGCACACCACGTTTGCTGTTTATGTAGGACGTAAGTATGTATTAACTATGAATGTTAATTTACACAATTCGGTTAGTTAATGAAAAAAAAAAATAACACGCCGCCACTTATAACGCAATTTATTATTATGTGTTTTACGAAGAAAATTGTATATATATTGTTTAATTCCAAGTAAATCGATTTCACAAGATAAGATAATGACTTTTTTGCATGAATGAAGTAATATCTGGTATTCCCGAAAATGCACTTATACAGCACCTTGTCCCGTGGTATATATGTATACAATAGTGCTGTGCAAATTACAAGACATTAGAAATCGATTAATTTTTTTTAAACCGACTAATCGATCTTTAATCAAAATCGGTGTTGGATTGAATGACTATTCCTGCAAACGACATCAGTTTTGATTTTATCCATTAAATCACTCAAAATATCCTACCTCAATGACCAAAGAACAATACAACATAAAAATTTTGTGGGAAAGATGTTAGCCGTGCGCTTGGTGTTGGTATTTGGATAAAATATTATACCAAAAAGTGTTATTTTTAATCAAATTTGGTGTAACTATTCACTTGTTTTGATTAAATTGTATATTCAAATAGAAGGGGAATAATTTGACACCAAAAAGGATAAAAGCAACACATTTGTTACACCGCAAAGTAAAGAAATCATTTGAAATTAAACAAAAGAGTAACATAGTGTTTAGTTACACTGAATAACAAAATATGTTATCTACATTGGAGAAAGGTAACATCCATTTTAATCCATAAAAATCAAAAAAGTTTCCTAAAGGGTTAGATTACACTTACTCATACCGGTAAATTGGAGGTAGGTGGGTGTGAAGAGAGTAATGCACAATATTAGCGTTATTTTTACGCATTAAATATAATAAATCTCATTCTAACACAAAATTACTGAAGCTTAACAACTTCGTATTCGTTAATTTTCACCTAAAATGGTAAGCACTTCACTTTCAAATATAAAGCTAACACTTTCTGACTTACAAGTTGCTAACTCCATTTATTTTAACTCCTAAAACGAATGGACGCCGGGGAACCCCAGAAAAGAGTTGAAAAAGTGTTAGAGTGAACTTCACACTTTTATGTGTGTAGGTATATGAATATGGCTACATGCAGCAAGGAAAAAATTGTTGGTCTTTGGTATTAAAAAATATATTTTTAAATTAGGTATCAAACTTTGTATTTTTTTTAATTGTTTTAAATATCGATATTCATATTGTAAAACCGGTTGCAGCTTTTGTTGTGGAGCTAACTAGTTGCCACAAACAAAACTAGTCTAGTCTAAATCCATTATTCACAAGGAATACAATCCAACAAAAATTGATAATCTAGTATTTACTTAGCAATACGTTTATGTGAAAATATGCTTCTACCTTAAACAAACTGCTAATTTTGTGTCTCACTTAGGATAAGGGCATAAAGATTGAAACGAGAATAGAAAGAACACTCATGTGGGCTAATGGAAAAAACATCGTTAAACCTAATATGATGTACTGGACATATGTAAATCGGTGGTCAGAACCAAGATCAATTATGCATTCCTGGAACCATGATCAATTATGCATTCATGGTGATCAAAGGTGCCGCAGTAAACTGCTATAACTGAACTTGGAAAGTTACAGAGACTTGCGTCTTTAAGAATAACAGAATCGATGAGAACTATTCCTACAGCAGCAGTGTAATGCCTCCTAGACATCCTTCCACTCCATTTGGTGATAATGGGCGAGGCAAGAATGGAGTCATCACTATATTTTTTACCATTACTACTATTGCCATTTATTACCATTATCATCACTTTTATCATTCTATCAACTTTGGCATATTACTGATTTATCATTAGTGTTATTAAGATTATACTATACACTTAATTTTTTGTAATAAATAATTTATAAGAGTAATTATTCTGCACAGTGTTCTTATGATCTTTATGATCGCTGTGCTATGTCATATTATCTCTGCGATAATTTACTATCGGATTGTACTGCTATAGTTTCTTTAATCGTTACTACTATGCAATTATTACATTATTATCTTTATTGCTTTTGTCATTATCGTGATATTATCATTAGTGTTTTTATTATTATTACCATTACATTTAACTTTTTTTTTAATCTGTTCGGAGGAACCCAGCTCACCTTCTTCTACTGCTCGGCAGTGATGGGAGGCAGACGCACTTTGGGGCCACCGGTTGGACGAAACCAAGCCGGCAAATTAACTCTCAGCCAGATTGCGAATTCTTTGTGGGGCACCTGAGAGAAAGGGCTAATATGGACATGGGGCACATAGCTCTCTTTGGCCGTGCTGCTTCTCGGGTTTTACCCCGCCCATTCATTTCATCAGGTGTTCTAATATTTATATGATCGCTACCATTGTCATTATTGACTCTCGATAATTACTGCCGTTTCTACATTATTTTTTTCATTACCATTAGGACATTGTTATATTTTTTATACTTTTCGTTTTTATTTTCTCATAGTCTAATATTCATTAGTGTTATGATTATACCATTACATTTAATTTTTTTTTCAATAATAATCTTATAAGAATAATTTCATTTCTTCAAGTTTATTTGCATTTGTTATTTTGTTTTCTTTTTCGACGTTTCCTATACCTCTGTAGTTTTGTGTCTTTGGAAAATACTTTACTATCTCAAGATTGCGAGAATACAAATGGGCAGGATTGGTAACAATAATAATTGTCCATCAGTGAGAGACAAACTTTGGGAAATGACACACACACTTATTTTATCTTTTAAAGAAAATTTCGAGATGGAATCACATAGCGGAAAAAGCTCGAATCATCAACTACAGACGTTCGGAAAAATGTCTGGTTTAAGACGAATCAAAAAACCAACCAAAGGGACTGGAACTGGAATCACAGCGGTGAGAAATACAATGATCACTCTTCAGGAACAGGTTTTTTTTAGTCCGCACTTTAGCCAGGATTTAAACCATTTTAAAACCAAATTTAAATCGATAATGGTTTATACTGAAACCGGTTTCGACTTCTGCTCTAGCAGTACTTCTTAGTACTAAGGTATTTTTCAAATGAAACGCCTCTAATTCTTTAACAAATGTGTTTAGAATGAATCCTCTAACGAAAAACTATAGATTCTATATCTCCTCTATCACTTCTTTTAGGATAGTGATTTCAGTAAATGTGGTGGGGATTAGATTTAAATTAATAGTAGGCGGTGAAAAATATGGTGTGAAAAATAAATTACAGAATAAGCAAAAACGAATGATGCATGTATTGTAGTATAAGTGTTATATGACCTCCTTCGCTGCAAACAGTTTAGAATCCTGAGTGCACATTAGTAAGCAGGCATTTGGATATAATGGGCACGTGGTGAGAGCAAATATTGAAAAATGATTTTACGACCTTCCATTACAACAAAGGAGGACTTTGTTTTCTTCAACACGACGCGCCACCTAGCACACTGCTCGAATTATAACAAACTTTTTTAACAATAATTTTGGAAAGCAATTAATTTGGAGCTAACAGCCTGAAAAATGGCCGCATCTTCCTCCGATTTCAAACCGCTTGATTCTTCTGTGGGTATGTAAAGATCGTTTATAGAAGATACCCCCCGCAAAGCAATAATGTTCAGGAATTATTCAGAATTTTGAAGAATGCGTGAAGCTAAATTCTAAGCATTCAACATTTATAATGCAGTTAGAAGCGCTAGGTAGAAGATGTCAGTATGTTTGATAACTATGAATCCAGTTGAAACATTTGATGTACAAATTTCTAGTTATTTTACATTTCTACTTCGAATAAAAAATTGTCTAATAAACAGTGGGTCATTTATTTATTTATTTCACGCTTGTGTTTGTCAAATGGGTTACTAAATTAATAACGTAAATAATTTTTACGCTTTAAATTTTATTGGATAACTGGTAGAAATCGACCTCCCATAAACCATATATTTTTGAAAAGAGAAAAAAACAATCTTAACTAGCAACTGCCTACTACGACTTATATTTTAAAAAAAATATTTTATTAATCTGATTAACTAGTCGATCTACTCACGAGAACTGCCTGAAGATATTTAAACAGTTTCTTCGTATCATTTAAAAACAGGCGAGTTATTAGCATTCTGGAAAAAGTCGAACAATTCAAATTTTTTAGCTATAAAATCAAAAAGAAAAGCAATGTAAGCAGGCGATTTTCTGCATTCACTATGTATAAAGTTACGAAAAATGAGATCGAGACTTGCCCCTTTCCTTTTGCTATCTCTTACAGTTATGGGAATTGCAAATTCTGACAAGCAATCGACCACTCTGTACATACAGTAATGCCATATTCTAAATATCGCTTGAAAATTAAACTAAGTTTACGTTGGGTGCAAACGCTCAAGTTTCTATCTCGCAAGTTGTAAAATGTACATACTTATTATCCCGTCGCATGTTGCGTGTTCAAATTTTGCTTATTCGAATATTTCGTTGCCCATTTTCACATACAAATCTTTCTCAAACATTCTTAATCGACATGATATGTATACGTCTTTTTTCTTAAGCCATTTACACCAGCAAGAATAATTTACAGATTTAGTTGGAGTAATATTTAAAAATGATACGAGAAGTGAAGGAAGGAATGCTTGTGTTGAGGAAATTTGAAATTAAATTACTTAAACTCTCTTCCCACACTATCGGTTGCCATCGCAGCAAAGAAAACGCAAGTGTTTAGAAGTAAAACCATGTGATGCAAGACGAGCACTTGAGAAAATGGGCTCTGAATGATGTCGAAAACCGAGCGGAGATATGATATTGGTCTTTGCATTATAGAACCGATATTTTTCTTTTGCTCGCTAGCTTGAATCTTCGAGTTTTCTTCAAGTATAATAAAACTTTGTAAGTTTCTCTTAGGATCAGGTCAGAAACCGATCCAATATATCGTATAAAAATTCTGTTAAAAATTTATATAAGTATTTTCTTACTAGGTATACTATCATATGAATGATTACTGTTTCTGTAAAGGGACGTACTCTCTGCAGCCTTATTTGTTCTGTGGAGCACTAATAACAGAATGTAGTAAGGGAGAAAAAACATTCTGTGACTATAATACTATAAATGTCACTATTGCGTTGCCGACAATATAAATAAATACTAAAGCAGGTCGCAAAACCAAGTAACGATTCGGGAACATTGTATTGACGCAGTGCGAAAAATTAGAATAAATCAAGTTGTTTATGCGTATAGAATTACATCATGTAATGGTTCTTCGTTTCGTAATGTTATAAGATTTCCTTTGGAATAGCGATGAAAATTTAACACATTGGACGAGTTTCATTATATTACATGAACTAGACACTTCAGGATGTGCATGCTTATATGTCTCTCTCCAAGTGATTAATAAAGGTTTAACTGAAGGGGTTGGGAAGCTCAAGATTCAAAAAATCAACTTTTTGTATTTTCTATATAACTCTCCTTAATGGAATGGAAAAGTTCGACATTGTGTTTCGGCTTTAGTGCCACAAATTAAGTTAGAAATACGTAATCAATCACATGCAACAAGCAATTAGAATTCTTAAAAGGCTATTTATGGTTAAAACATGTAAACACGAAAACCCAATAAAGTCCTCATTGGCTTCTGTCTCATTCTAAGGAAAGGAATAGACGCGGCCTTCGAAAAACTCGAATGCCAACAGAAAAGTGCTTTTTTTCGAAAAATCGCATCTTCGCTGCCAATGTTGCTTTCTTTCCCCAAGAATAACTGACAAAACGAGCAATATTCTTTATACAATTCAATGACATAAATGACTTCACTGGGAGGTTTTTGAAAATGTATCTATGCGAGAGCAAAAAATACATATATAAATATCCGATTCTACTACCGTATTGGACTTGATAGATACTGTGCCCTTCACAACAGCTTTTCTAAAATGATATATAAAATATACAGAAACACTTCAAAAAAAGAAATCAATTCGAGACGATGGATCAATATTTTTTATTGTTCGGAGAGCCCTCACATGAATATATTTAGCTTCATTTCTTTTACTATTAATTATACAGCCATTCCAGGATTATAGTACCTTGCACTTCTTTATAATTCTGGCTGGTTGTCAGAGTGATCTAGGTCAATGTTTTGTCTTCCCAAAATGCTGTCTTCTTGGTCCAGAGCCTCGCTTAACAAGATTGGGGTAAGCGTTCTCTGACCTCTCATTACACAGTCTGCAGTTGGATCGTCAGGTTGATCCATTTTCTGTAGTCCCTTTCAGATAGTATCCCTGTAGAGGTTTATTACCAGCGAAGATGATTCCTTCTGACTGCAGAAGTTCTTCAGCTTTTTTCTTAATGTCGGTAATAAAGGCCTTATCATGAGTTTGCCTGTTATAATATTCAGTGTTCGCTTTGTTTCTCAATTGACCAAATACTTACACCTCTCGTGCTGTTTAAGATACTCTAGAACAGGTCTGGGCCTATACACGAAACAATCATCCTTATGCTAACTCATCGGCTTTTCGATTCCTTCGATGCTGAATGTCGGACACCACAGCAAGTGACTTTATTGTGTCAGCCAATATTCAGTTTCAAATACATTTCAAACCAGTCTGATTGTTATCTTGGGTTACAATACCTCAGTATCGTCTAGCGTTTGTGCAATATAGATCGTTATTTTCATAAGCCCTCTGATTGATTTCAATTGATAATGCAAAATCAAGTTGTAGGTATCATGTTTTCTCACTCGCTGTAGTTTCAGCTTCAGTCCGCTTTTCGGTCCTTGATCGTCTGTAAACCAGATCAACCTCAACCTGTCTTGGAGTTAGTTGATTCCAGCGGTCCGTCCGAATTTGCACATCGAAAATTCTTTAAAATATATGTTTGAAATCATGTGATCTGATCTCTTCCAAAGTTGTATTCCACATTATGGACAATATTATATGTCCCATCCTGCATGTCTGCCAATGGTGGTCTTGCAATTGAGATGCCTACGGAAAGGCGTTAGAAAGGGCTGAACCTCCTTAAGGAGTGTTAACAGTTCTGTGGCGGATGAAAGACCATATTTTGTTTATGAACATTTTGTGAAACTGATTTAAAGTAAAATAGTAACAAAAAGTACGAAGAATGTTGGTAGAGAACGATTAAAAGAGAGTGGCAAAAGGCTTACCAAAATATTGTCCACTATTAACTGTGTAGCTATTTGTTAGGCTTATATATAATTGACTTAGTTACTTTTTAAGAATGCTAAAAGTACAAAAATGGTGAATAAACATTTTTTTTGAAAGTAAATAAATTCCTTTTAACCGTTTCATATATTTTTCTTTTTTTTCATTTACAATAATTTCACAAACGTATAAATAAAAGAATATGAGTTTTTGAAATCGGCGACAGGAATTTCGCCCGCTGTAAACGTCCGGAACGCACACTTAAGACAATTATCCTGAATAAAAATTAGTAGGTAGTAAATTAACCACAATTAATTCATATTGATAGTGAAAATAATCTGAAGTAATCTGTAACTTTATAGTACTTAACTTCTACGTATCACTTCAAAAAAATACTACTACGAGTACTTTACAAAAAAAAAAAACATCCATGACCGATTAAGCCGGTTAAAATGCACAGCACTTAACTATTAATCAAAA